>JAMKCH010082469.1:0-24112 GCA_023653785.1 Ophioderma brevispina | reverse complement strand
CTCGAAAAAATGATTTTTCCATAGACTTATGTAGTTAATTTTGGCGAAAAATGTGTATTTTGTAATGGTTTTAACTCAAAAGTGACACCGGTGACCCCCAATTTTTTTCTTGAATTTTTCGTTCATATGGATGAAACCTTATTTATGCGAAGTTTGAAAGGAAAATTATGGCGGGAAGTATATATGACCCAAACCCCTTAAGTGTTAACCCAAAACTAATTGCAAAAGAATCATTTTCTCCAGAATTGTATTGCGAAAACCTTTAAGAACAACATATCAAAAGTTTACCAAAATCAAAGCAGTGCAATATAGGGGGTAAGGTTTATACAAAGGTCAAAGTACGAAAACGGTCAAAACGCGTTGAAAAGTATACCAACATGTTCGTCACCTTTCACTACTATGAATGTTCAATTATACGATTAAGTGCGAGAATTTACACGAAAAATACTGTAAATTGTACAGAACCCTGGCAGCAGTTCTACCAACAAAATCCCGTACAAAATACTGCGCCTTTTACGGGTTTTCATCAATATCCATTGCATAATTTTACAACAAACTGTAAACTTCACAGTTTTATGCAATATATTTTACACCAAACCGTAAATGCACCATAAAATGGTAGACATTTGTGGATAAACCTATCAAGTTAGAGTGTTCATTAGTGCTTTGCTATTCTCTACACATTAAAATCTATAAAATGTTTTTCATTGTTTTGATTGAATCAATTTTTACAGTATACTGTAATTTTACGGCAATTTGTTGGCAGAATTGCTGCCAGTAAATTACTGCAAAGTTGACTATAACCTTTCATTTTTGAATTAAAATAATTTTAAAATAACGTATATGGCAAGCCATAAAGGTCATAACGTGCCGCAACGCGTTGCGAGAAAGTAGCAACGCATTGCTAAAGTTTCACGACGCGTTGCGTGTCGGCCAATTAAAATGATCAATTTCTGTGAAGTATTTACAAAAAATAGACCCACAACGTGTTGCAAAGTGTCTAGCAACGCGTTGTGGAAACTCACAATGCGTTGCAAGCCTTCACAACGCGTTGCGAGATTCACAACGCGTTGCGAGCTTTACAACGTGTTGCCAAGCTCCACAAGCCATAAGGGTCATAACGTATTGCCGCAACGCGTTGTGAGAAAGTAGCAACGCGTTGCGGCATTTCGGCAACGCGTTGCAGCGTCGGCCAATCAAAATCATGAATTTCTGGTACGTATTTCAAAAAATAGATCCACACCGCGTTGCGGCAATACGTTATGACCCTTGTGGCCTTCACAACGCGTTGCAAGCCTTCACAAAGCTTTGCGAGCTTCACAACACGTTTTGTAGGTTTACAATGCGTTGGTTGTGAGAATTATATTTTTGAAATACGTCACAAAAAATCATGATTTTGATTGGCCGACACCGCAACGCGTTGCCGAAATGCCGCATTTTTTTTTTTTTTTTTTTTTATGACCCTTATGGCTTGTGGAGCTTGGCAACGCGTTGTAAAGCTCGCAACGCGTTGTGGATCTCGCAACACTAGCCCAGAAACCAAAAAGGGTCCTATAGGAGCCCCCTTCGTGTTAACACATAAGTGGACAAAGGGGTTCATAGGGACCCGCAAATTATGATTAACGATATACTTTCTTCGACTCATATTTTTTGTATATGTCTAACTTTTGGATACGCTTCTCATCATTAGTGAAAAAAATCTTAAACAGCTGTGAAAATGTAAGCAATTTCATTGGCTGATGCCCGGGTTCAATTCGTTTAATTGAACCCAGGTAGTACGCGCTGCGTATTGAAGTTATTTTTAGGTGGAAGAGCTCGCGTCATACCGCGTTTTGCTACTTTCGCGCTCGCTTGCCAACGTTGCGTCTCGTTGCGTATGATCGTTGCGTTCAGCTGGTCGTTCGATTGTTTTCACTGGGTGGTGGCAGTCCTTTCTTGTTGTATGAAGCCGTAAATCATCCCGAAATTGGGTTAAAGATGACCTTAAATGATAATTGCTGTTAAGAATGAGAATAAAGGTATGATTTGGGAACTGGTACTCTCTTTACGACGAATTGAACCCGTCGACACCATTATTTTTGCGAGTCCGGTGGGAGCCATAGTCCGGGGCTCCATAGACGATAACGGAATAAAGCGTGAAACTAATGTTGCGCAAAGAGTCAACTGAATCGATTGCTCTATTGTTCACCATTGTTCCCGGACTATGAGTACGCCGGACAATGGTTACTTCTACACCGGTTCCCAAAATTATACCTTTATTTTCTAAATAAAATTCATCGTCCTGATAATTTGTGTGGGTCGCTAGGAATCCCTCTCCTTTGGGAGTGTCAGTAATTATGAATATTTTCCTGTTTAAGTGTTCATGAAATTAAATACTAAATAATAATATAAAATTCAGTTAAACCTTTATATGCTGATAGCGATCACTTTGTTTTACTCCATCACGCCACTGTACAAACCAATGCAAAGTTACAAGGCAGATATTGCCACCTACCATAAATATTACATATTAAAAAAATACATCATTTATGTTCAATATAGGTAGATTGGATCTTTCAGAACACGAAAAACAACTTTTTCATTCCACATAATATTTTGTGGAAACTAGGCCGTGTTAATTTGTGTTCACTTTGTTCCAAATTTGAAAATAATGTTTGCCTCTAATTTTTAGGTTTCTGTGTGGGATTCTAATTTCATTGCGTAATTGTGATTGCCTTATGACTTTGCATGTGTGGTATAAATGTTGTGCACAAATTCCTTCCGGAAAGTGATTTCCGTATAGAGGGTCCATCGACCCCATTGTCCACCAATGGAAGTATATAGGAAAACCTTCACTTAAGTGTTTAAATTAAAATACATATAAATAGACTAAAATATTACAATGTTACATACGTTATGCGAAACAAAGTAGGCTAAAATAGCATTACATACGTATGGAACAAATGGCTAAAATATACATGACATACGTATGGAACAATTAACTCAAATAACATGTACATACGTATGGAACAAATTAGACTCAAATATGACATACATAGGATGAACAATAAATATTTGAACTAGCCTACTTGATCAATAATTGATCTACTTATATCAACAAAGAAAAACCCTAACATTTGCCAATGACCGTAGTTGTTATCATCTTCGATCATGTTATATTGTTGAGAAACCATATAGTCGCGTCTTGCACGTGAAGAAAATTCACATTTCCACAATGAATGAGAACCCTTCCCATCAGGCGCCTTATATTTCCTTTACTTGCGTTGTCCTGGCCATTTCTGTAATACGCATGTGCAGGGAAGTCTTACCTTGCCCTATACAACTTGTTTAGACCCCACCTTTTACTCCCACACCACAAAACAAAAGTTGATCGTTGCATGAACTTCCGCGTGCGTTGTGGTGTACTCTTTTTTGGTGGGGGGGGGTTGTGATGGTGACATTGATTAATTGAAAGGATACTATTTAATTACTTACAATTTTGAAAACCGGTGTTGTGAATCAAATTAAAAGCATTGTCACAATATATCATTGCGCCATATCGGGGGGGAAGGATTTGTTATCACATGACGCCCTTACCGGGAGTTCTACAATTTCATGTCTTTATTACGCATTAGTGAGTGCCAGACTTTCCTCCTCTTATTATTGACAGCACGTGATTTTCTCTTTAAAGGGACTTTCTAATACTCCGTTTGAATTTTATCTTGTAATATTTTGATTCATCATTTAATAGTCCCATCCAGACATTTTAAGCCACACTCAGTCATTTCCTTTAAGATGTAAAAAACAACGTCCTCATTTGAAGAGTTTTGTTGTTGTTTTTGAAGTTGTTTCGTAAAGTGTATGCATGTGGTGATGAACTGAGCACAACACAATTTTAAAATATGACATTTTTGTCCAAAATTGTCGGCAGTTTTTAAGCAACTTACAAGTTTTTAATGACAATTAATTAAAAAACGTGGTAATTATTTGTCGATTTGATGCAAACTAGCAATTGAGAGCAACATATTAGCCTACCTCTCCCAACTAATTGACGCTGTTCCCAAAACTTTCCTCCGGTGACACGAGGGTGATCTAAATTATTATAATCTACTAGCGAGAGGCCTGCGCTTTGTGTGGGCTCCCGCTAGCTGAGTGAACGGGATCGATCACTGAAGAGAAAAGTCACTGAAACTGAAGCGAATCACTGAGAAACAGAAAGCGATAACTGAAACAGAAGCGATCACTGAAACTGAAGCGATCACTGAAACAGTAATGATCACTAAAATGAAGAGATAACTGAAGAAGTAACACATATGCGACACCGTCATAATCAAACAGGGGAATACACAAGCTCATCAAGTCACTACCCGTATGATTTACCGTCATCCTGAAGTTTAAGACTCCCCGGGCACAAAAACTCTTTTAGGTAACTCATTTCCCGTATGATTCTGTATCTCGTTTAGTTACAAATTTTAGTTCATTTTCTAGTATTTTTTAATAATAAAAATGCCAATATTTAATCCCGTAAAGTTTTCATTTACTTTTTCATATGTCATAACCTCATTTTTTCCTCTCATAACGCCTCAAATTCCCGTTATAAAATTGTCTTCATCCTGCAGTTATGCCTTTCCCCCGTCGCAACATCCCGTGAGCGTATTTTTTCCACAACTCAAGTCCCGTATAGTTTCCAGCTATCCCGTAGCGTAGCCCTATGGAGGCCATACTCCTATTTTCAACTAAACCGCAATATGTATCCCGTAACTTCCAGCTATATTTCAATTTTTTCTCAAAATAATCTCAAAAACTACTTCCCGGCGTGTGTTCTAACCCGTACTTTTCATCACAATCAAAGCGAAATATCATAACATGAAAATCTGTTATTGATCATATTTTCTTACCAACATCACCGTTAGTAAATATCGCTCGGTGGTTTTGCACTACCGTACACAATGTATAAGGCGCCTGTTACTTGCGTATACCGCAGGTAGCGTATCCCGCGTAACGGTGGCGTACCGCAGATAGCATCTCACGCGTAACCACCCGTCGGCAAACGCACCACGCATACGCGCGCTTAGTAACGCGTGCAAACAAATGGTAATTTGTCATAGCAACCGAGCACATTTTCGTTGATTTCAGTCATTTTCTGAACGGATTTCGTCCAAATATATGCGCTAAAACCCGTCCGGTATCCTCACGACATCCTTCATGTGAATTTGGCGAAAAATATGGATCGAAAAAACTGACGGAGCCTTTTAGCGAACATACATACATAAACATACATACATACAACATTTGGCAAAATTATGTGAGTAAGATGATTTGCCAAATCTTTGGTCAATGACTTTTGAATGGCTCTCAGACGACACCAGAGCCCTGAATCAAGGAATATAAAATGACGAGTTATGCTGATATGGCCAGCACACAGATCAGAATTCAAAATCAAATCGAATCAACTTTATTTCAATAATATAAAAATATACATATTACATATCAACAATAACAAAGACATTTCTAAAAAAACACAATAAAATTATGGAGGGAGGTGGTCAAAGGCCAACAAGGGCCAGAAGCGACCACCCCCTAACATTAAAGTACACATAAAGAATATTCAAAATGAAAAACAGTGAATAATATCATATCAAAAACTTTCAAATACAGATGCTCCAGAATAATTAAATCACAAAAGGACAGTTCTAAAAAAAAACACAATTTATTTTTGGAGGAGGAGGGCAAAGGCCAACAAGGCCAGAAGCGACTACCCCCCTTCCAGCCCCTTAACATAAAGTTACACATTAAGAAGTCAAAAATGAAAACACAGTGAACATAATATCATAATCAAAAACTTCAAATACAAAGACTTAATGCTCCAGAATATCCAAAATTAGTCATACTTAGAAAAAGTTGTTTCTATTGATTTGAAAATTGTTTAGTTGAATTGATTGCTTCAGGGTTTGATTCAGTGAATTCCAAAGGATAGGTCCAAAGGCCGTACAGATTGATCTGAAAAACTTTCTTATTAGAGTCCAAATTATTATATATTTCTGTTTATATATAATGTGGACGTCATAGCGTATAGTAAAATATCCATTAAAGTTAGTTGGCAATGATTTGTGAGTACTTATACATAAAATCCCATTTCTAATTATACATGTCCAAGATGTTTGTGTAAACTATGGCGCCAGTCTGCTTCTATAATGGCCATATTAGAAACAGTTCTGAGAGCCAATTTTGGAGCTTAAATAATTTGTCTAGGACATTGTTGACGTTATTTCCCATATTAAAATAGATAATTTAAATACGCAGATAAGAGTTACAATATAAAGAAACGTATAATAGTTTTTGTACCATAATTAGTTTCAGCTTATTTAAAACCAAGTCCAATATTTCGTGATATAGTTTTTTGAAAATACCCAAAAAATTTTCCCAGATGTTGCTTCCAAATCCAAGTTAGTTTACTATAGTGTACCCCTAAGAACTTTGGTTCAGACACTCTTGTAAATTTGTATCATCGAGAGGATCGTTATTGCCTCCAAAACAGCTGTCATTTGGGGATGACTTATCATTACGACATTGGACTCATAAATTGAAACATGATTTATAAACTTATTTGATGTCATATGTGGAGTTCCCAATTACCATGTAGTTGTTTTGGTGATTAGCATTATCAGTAAGTTATTTTGCTTTAACCAGTTGCTTTCTTCAGACAGTCATTACTGATCAAGTCATGCGCATGCATTGAGGACCTTTTGCGGTTACATACTCAAAATAGAAAATATGGAGCGTCAAGTCAAATGTTACAAGTATCTCAATAACGAAGTTATATATTTTAAAGCTTGGTAAGGAGACGAAGGTATAAACTTGTTGATCAGTATACAGGGTGTCGTAAAAGTCATATAGGGTTATGAACAAATAATTGGTACCAAAAACGTGTGTGATTTGCTTGCTTTGTTTCTTACCCTCTGCAGTATTGTAATCACAAAACTTAAGATGTTAAGAGGACACGCCAGGCTTTAAAAACATGCAAAACTTGGCCAATACAAAATTGCTTGTCCAACAGAAATAAGGGTGCGGAAAAAAGAAAAAAAAAGCACAATATTATAAAGTAAAATTTACAAATACTAATAATCTACATCATTTGAATTGCTTTTCACCAATATTTTGCATTCCTAATGGATGTTTAGGTTCCCACACCCAGATAAACAAAGCATGAGTAGGAAAGGTTAAAATACAGGGTGATCCCATGACAAATCGGTGAATAAATATTATGGATGCCAAACCACGAGGACATGCAAAAAATTGTCATATACATGTGTATGCTCCCCAGATTTAAGAGTCCGGTGCCATGACACTTTAATGCAGATTAGCAGAGTAGCGAGTGGATTGTTAATGAAACATAAAACATACAGGGTGGCAAATAATTAACATAATTTTACAGTAAAAAATTACTAGGTACGGTAACCGGTAATTTTAATATTAACAACTTTGTCATAAAATTGAATCTCTGCTCCTTCTTCCGATCTATGTAATTTAATGCACTTGAACATTGGTATTCCCTGGCGTATGGACGGTCATGCCTTATAACTTCCCACAATTGTTTTTTTACCTTTACCAACCCATTGATACCAAACAAGCTGATACCAATATATACTAGAACTATGGTGGTCACTGCTGCACTTACAGGGTTATGAAGTCAAAGGTCATGACATCTTCTACCTAACATACATATATAAATAATGAAAGAGCAAAGTATAAATTAATGACATCCCTTTCCGCGGAAATTTGGTTCCAGCAAACACAAAATGGAAGCACGGTCTGTTTAAATACCATTCACTATTTCGATTGTTTACGTTTAATTAATCGAGTATTATAATTAATTATAATTTATAACAAAGTTAGATTATTTTTAAGCCAGTTGATTCTGAAAACAATGATGTATAAACAGCTTCAGTACACACTGGGTTATGAAGAAACAGCAAAATACACAACAGAAAGTGCAAAAAGTCCAAATTCCCTATACCTTACTCCATGCTCCACGTACGGATCCTCCCATCGTAGGATCCTCCACCCCAGACCTACTTCAACTCAAAATGTTTTGTGAAAAACGTATACTTGGTAAGAGACGAAATTTTACACAAGTGTTGTCAGATAAATCACCTACAATGAGACATAAACTAGCCCAATACCATGCTCAGTTCCCCAAAATTTACAAGAAAAAAAATGTGACGAATTTATTTTTTTTTAATGGCAACGATCCACCCGGTTATATACCCCAACTCATGGCGCCTGACCTCGAAAGTAATTTTTTTGGTTATGTCAGTATGTGAGTAAACATTGTCGTCTCATCTGCAAATAATATACATTCCATGACATCTTTGTATTAGTAAATCATTGCGTATAATATAAAGAGTAATGCCCAGTAATATCGATCCCTGAGAAACTACGCAAGTTAGCTTTGTAAAATGGATTGCCAGGAATTATACCATACACTTGCTTTCGATTGGATAAATAATTCTCAAACCAGTAGGTACAATCCCAGAAATCATATAACTTAATTTATGAAGTAAGATATCATGATTAATCGTGTCAAATGCTTTTGACAAATCTAAAAATGTACAATGGTGTTTCACTTTTTTCGGAATGCGGCCATTGATTTTGTCTACCCGATCATTATTGCCATATAGGTTGAATGTTTTTTTTTTCTTAAACCCAACTTGCTTATCATTAAGTTAGGTCAGCCTGTCCAATGTAGCTAATACATCTGTGAAAACTATCGTTCAAGAGATTTTTGAAAAAACATGGAGTATGAGACTGGTCGATGTTTGAAAGAAGTCAGCATCATTCTTCTATATCTAGGTACAACCTTTGTGCTTTAAGATTCTTCTGCTGAAACAATACCAGTAAAGAAGGAGAGATGGAATACATGGTAGTGGTTTGATCATTTCATTTTTTGATCTTTTTAACAATAAAATTACCAATACCATCGTACCCTTTGTTCTGATTAAAATTGTCTATAATTAAGATTTCATTTTCAACAACAGGTTTCATAAAATGCTAGTTTTTCGGGTTGTTGAGGTAATCTGAATATTGATGTGTAAGTTATGGATATTTGATGTAGTTGTGGACCATATTCACAACAAAGTCGTTGAATTCATTGCAATTTCCTGAGGATCTGATATGTTTTTCCAGAAATCCGTTATTATTTTTTAGGTTTGCCGCATGCTGTTCTTTGAATGTTCAAATTGTGGAAAAGTAGTCTCTTTGGATTTCGAATAAGCTAGTAACTTATTTCTGTATGGTCTGTGACTTTTGTTTTATTAATAGGTGGATTTGTAAGATATCTTGTATATCATTTTTTTTATTTGTTATACTTTAAGTAGACCTTTAGTTATCACGGTTGATTTTGGTTCTATATTTTCGGTTTCTGTAGTACACTGGTCATTAGGTTAGTATTGGTATGTATTCGTCAACAATTCAGTAAACTTTTGTCATGAATATCTATGTCTTCCTTTGCAATAACATCCGGTGGTATGGGATAATCCTAGTTTGAGTATTTGCAATGTTTTAATTGCCATAGTTCCTTTTATACAAATAGTTTTGGTGTTTCTTATTCACTTTTGCTAGAGCTATCGAGATGTGGCAAATGGTCAAGATGTTAGTAACTAAGATTGTAGAATTTACAGTATTGTCACTATTCGTAAAATATTGTCAATTATTGTTGCGCCTAGTTTGTGTAATTCTTGTAGGTTTAAAAGAGTAGGTATATGAGTGAATATGAATAAATGAGATCAAATAATCGTGAGGAGGTCTATGGTATCCATCTTTCAGTAGGTTAATATTGAAATCTCCCCTTATATATGACAGTTTTTTTCATCCGTTACTTGTCTATAAATAGGGTCAATATCTTAAAAAGTCATCTATGGAGTATGAGCTCTATATATTGCACCTGCTATGATATTCTTTTGGTTACAGTTTTTTATTTCTACAAACTGACTCAAATTAGAAGAAGTAGCTTTACATAGATCTGTCGTATTTGTATTTAACTTTTCGTTCAGTTCTATTGGTATAGCCAGGTAATTTGAAATAGTCATGTGGTTTTGTTTCAAATGGGTTTCAGATAATGCATTAATACTAAAATCCTGATCTAATTTTTGATGCATTCTTTTAATTTTCAATTTTTTAAAACGCTTCTAATATTACATTCAAATAGAAAAATTGTTATCATTACTAGAAGTATTTGTACGAAATTGATCCGAAGTTAAGTATCGACTTGGGGACTGTGGTAAGTAGGTTTTGAATTACTTCATTTTCGTATATATTTTGTATTACTTGGTGATAACGTAGTATAGGGCGTCGTTAAAATCCTACTGTCATATTTTTAACGGTATCTTCATTCTCTTCATTTACATCTATGGTTTCGTTAATAATCAGTTTCAGAATCAGTACTTAAAATATCAATATCTTATTACATTTGTTACATCTCCAGGACTGATCTATACCGGCAAAGTTGTTTTCGTGTTAATTGTGTACATTTTTTTACACATATGCTTACAAATTTTACAGTAGTAGATTTTGAATGACAATTTTTGACTATTTTGGAGCATGAAAAACACAAATCCCGTTGGTTTCGGACATTAAAACATCAAACATGAACAATTAACCTTTCAATTCAAAATTCTTTACGATTATATTTTTAATATAAAAAAAATGTCACAGCATGGCGTGTGTGATTTATGCCAGGATATGTTCAGTGACCATAGGAGTTGGACAACGAGAAAGCAGTGGTGTTACAAGATATAAAGTGTAAACAGTTGTCAATGATAGGCAATCAAACACATTTGTAACACATTGCCCTGGTCAGCAGCTGTTAATAAAAGAGAATAGCGGGCTTGTATCCATGGCAACTATTGACATTACGACCTTGAAAGGTGAACATAATGGTATACTTCGCAAAACATTTTGACATCATTCCATATTTTGAACTAGAATTCGCGGTTCTCGGCTTTCGCGATTCGTGACGGGGGTTGTTAGGTTCCGTACGGAAACTTATCAGACGCGACCGGTAGTGTTAGTAAACTTTTTTTGGTCACCTACCCTATAGGGCCCTGTTTAAATACCCCAGGGCCCCTTTGCAACTTAAGTACACAATCCCCAGTGTCTAAGGTCTAATGACACAATGTCCTTCTCAAACGACACAGAGCCCCTTTTCATCTGTCTCTTAGCCCCTTCCCAAGCTGCCATCGAGCATCCTTCTCAAGTCACTAAAATATATTCTAAC
The DNA here is from genome assembly GCA_023653785.1 of Ophioderma brevispina. Classification (NCBI taxonomy): domain Eukaryota; kingdom Metazoa; phylum Echinodermata; class Ophiuroidea; order Amphilepidida; family Ophiodermatidae; genus Ophioderma; species Ophioderma brevispina. Next base: position 12,858 of record JAMKCH010082469.1, on the reverse strand, counting down.
ACAGGGCCCTCTTTCACAACTACCCCAAATATGGCCAATTCCCAAATACTCACGGGTCTCCGTTCCAGACAAAATTGATCCTTTCTCAACTAACTCAGATTACTCTTCCCAATTACCCCAGGTCCAATCCCCCAAACATCCCAGTTTCTCCTTCCACACCACCCCAGGGTTCTCCTTGCCGAATACCCCCCATTTCATGCCTCTACAGCCTGCAGCCACTGAGGAATACTTCCAGCTCGTTGAAGCCATTAATTTAGTTCTTGAGTCCCTTTTGGGAAATCGTTTGCATCAGAAGTTAATTTGAGCCGAATTTGAGTTTCAACGTCATGCATCTGCATATTTTCCTTCAAATCCACTTATAAGGCACTAATTTAAAAGACAAAAAATCAGTTCCCAAGTCCCCTAAGTTCAAAAGTCGTGCAACACCACATCCCTACCCAGAGTGCCCCCCCCCGTCTCTCGCCTCTCACTCTCATACTTCCCTTTTCCTCAGCTGAATTTGAGCCAAATTTTTAGTTTCAAAAAGCCTCCTAGTTTCCTCCATTTTTTCATAATTATAAGGGCCCTATGAAAAAGACAAATATGTTCCCAACCTCTTAAGTTGGAAGTCGGAACACAAATCCGGAACCCAAAAAGGTTGAGTGCCCGCCTCCCCTCTTCTCCCCCAAATTTCTCTGATCTTAAGCCCACATTTCCAATCTACATGTACAGAGTATTCCATATACCTAAAAAAAACTATATGTGACAAACATGTCATGTTTTAAGGTTTATCAAATTGACGATTTTTTCTCATTCCAACATTTTTTGGATTATAACTAAATCTATCCACAGCATAAGCAAATTATTTAATTTGATATATAGTTAGCAAGAAAATAAACATTTGCAATGATGAACAATAAATAGTATAGGCCCTGCATAGCAGGGAAGCCCATGGAGCAGAGCACTGAAGTGGCCAAGGACAAAACAGATTATAATGCATGTGTGCACCATATCCTAAACTACACAGTATGGGACCTTGATGATCACATCTGTTCTGCTATATGGCCTGTGTATCCGGGATAATTTAACACAATTTACACAAATGGATTATGGGATATGGATTCATGACTTGATGGTTCTGACAAAGATTAAGACACCACCAAATTGGTGGTAATCTTTATGAGATTAGAATATTTAATTATTTCACCATATCCCATAACAATTAGATGGACCTAAGACAGCATGTACAAATTGTGATTGTACACTATTTTACCAGCAGCATTAGTTTGGATAATTTGACACAATGTATTATGGGGTATGGTATTGGATGTGTTTCATTGATTCTTCAACATTTTTAGTCCAAAATGCAAGTTTAAACCATCTTGCAAAAAAATGGTAACAATTCTTGGTCCAAATAAAAAAAACAAAACTTATAGTCTTCTTCAGCAATACATCCCAAATGTTCTGATATGTCTATAAATCCCCCCAAATGCCTTCAGATTCCCAAAGTTTATATTTATTCCACTCTCTCTCCGAGCAAATTATTATATGTTTTCTCACAATATGATACCCCCATTTAGGAACATGGAAATATTCCACATTGGCAAGTCTCGGGATGTGTACTTATTTCTTGAAAGATACTTGCCTCACAAATCGTTCAAAATTCCACCTTTTACTTCACAAAAAAACAAAACCAAGCCTTTCGGCCCTGGAATAGACTTTCACATATTAACATATCCAATTTATAGATCCAAACACCGCCTTCCTTACCAAAACCTTTGACAGAAGTCCAATTTTTTTTCACAATGCAAAAAGGGCCGTACCACCCCCACCCCAATACGTGCACAACTTTACTGTCTTCATGTCGGCACAGTTTTTGGATTTCTAAAAGTAGACCAATTCCCCAAAACTTTCCTCGCCTCCCAGACGATGGCCGGCCAAGGTTCATTCATACAGCATGGAGTATTATAATCAATTCCATGTTTACAGCAACTCACTAAACGTTTTATCAAAAATAAATAACAGCAACACAGTTCTGCAAACTATAAACAGATTTTCTGCGCTTTTGATGGGGTCGGTCGTGGTGTTACCATAGCCCACTACGACCCCTCTGGAACCGCTTAGTTCTCAAGGCCCCCTACTTTGGAAAACCTACCTGCTCACCTTAAAAATGCTCCGTCTTTGCATCATAAAAACTAACTTACAAAAAATACACTCATCAGTTTCTACAACAATGAACCTCTCTCCATAACTTTCTTTCTAGCATTAAACTTTATGGGCATATTTTTCATTGAAAATAGGAAATATACAGTCGGTCCGTTCTCGTTTGTCTTGTAGTTCTGTCTAGTCATTTGTCGGTATTAGTCGTACAACATTGTATTGTCCTGTTTTTAATTGTTGCCTTATAAATATATACACGTGTATATTTTTGCCTGTTTTAAATCCAGGGCCATTTCCCATTGTGAGCGCACATGTGGTCCAGTGGATAGAGCGCCCGACTCATACGCCAAAGGTTGTGAGTCGAGTGTAGCGGGGAATGGCACAGCGCGGCGCGCGGAGGAGATGGTATAAAACGCAAAAAAATGCTTGCGCGCAAAAGCGAAACAATTTTGTTACTTAATTTTGGACCAATAGCCAAAAACCGTGGGTAAAGTTGGCAGCACAGAAGCCACCGTTTGCTAACCTGGAAAGATAACACAATTCACAATTTTAACTTTGATCTACTTTATTTGAACATATCTTTTTTTTTTTTTTTATGTCAGGACTCCATGTCAACATCATAAGTACCCCCCCCCCCCCAAATTCACTAAAAATCATGCTAAAGCAATTACAATCATCTCCAAATTGGAGGAAGGTCACCATCATCCATGAAACTAACCCAATCACTCCTTACTTGAAATAGTTACACTCAGCTCAAAAACTGGAGGGGGGAAAAGCACATCATACTTATACTGGTCATCACTCATTTCTCTTGTTGAGTTGTCACCAAATGACTATTTTTGTTAAGATATCAAATCAAATGTTAGCCTCTTATTTTTGAGAGTTCTTCTAATGGTTACATCAAAAATCCCTAATTTACAATATCCTTTAATGTCTACATGAAAACCCTAAGTAGCTGCAGTTTCCCGTTAGTCGTCACCAAGGCCAATCGTCAAGTCGAGCAACATTGTTCTTTTTTACCTGTTTGTTCCTAATGAACCAAAAACATGATCACAGTACGACACAACTCACATAAGAACAATTAAGACTCACCAATCACAAACTCACAGCCCCATGCCTCACTACATGAACTCAGCACTAACTCACACTCAACCCATACACTCCCCTACAAGAAATCATTACAAGAGATCATAAACTCACCACGTAAATACCACCACAACAACTCTCGCTCACCGAAACCAGACTCACGAAAACAACTCTCCCAATTAATTCTGTCCTACCCTAAACCCATCTCTCTTCCATAACCCTCCATCCACGATAACTCACAACTAGTAACTCCAACTGAAATGTACCATCTACCTCTCTAATAAACTCTGCAGCAGCCTAAGCCACCAAGCGCATGACCTCCCCCTCCCACTATTTGCACGGCTCACATGCATCATTTTTCCCTCTCGGACCAGAACCTGAACTCCTCATTAAAACACTGATTTTGCACTAACACCGGCGCCTGAGGAATCGTCTACCCACATGGCCTACAGCTGGTTATTGCAAAACTCACCAACACAATCACCTCATGAATGATTGCGCATTTGTCGTTCCACTATCTCCTTCTCTGACCTGTACTCGCATACATATCTATCTCGAGTTTAAGATAAAACTAATACAAAAACACCACAACAATCGTTGGTTACTTAAAACACACCCCTAATGCGCACAATCTCAACACACAGGTGGTCACTGCACTTTACAACTCATACTACACACAATTTCACAACTCATCCACCAACTCGTCAAACCATAACTCGCATAAGCATAACTTGCATTACTCACACAATAACCACAGCTCGCCTTCCACCATTAATCAACTCGTCAAACCTTAGCACGCACAACTCAGATATCTACTCCCCCATTAACTCAATAAATCACTGCAACTCGCATTCACAGCACTCTCAACACGAGAAACACAAGCTACAAGGAAAAACAGGAACACAAATTATTGATTCAAATGGCCCTCCATTTCGTTGAATGTTTACATGTACATGGCAATCTACCATAAAAATGACATTACACAGTTAACTCAAACCAGTAAACTGTCACTATACAGCAAATGGCAGCCATATTTTTCAAGGTAAACAACATTCCAGGTAAAGCCCAGGCCATTAAACTCTACCATACAAAGAACTTCCACACCACGTGTGATAACATTAATACACCAAATTCTGTATTAAAAATTAATCATTTTCAAATAAAATATCCTTATATTTAGTTATAGTTTGTCAAGCCAGAGAAGCAAATATTCTCTTCATAAATCTGTTGAAACACAAAAACTTAAACTGCACTGGATTGCTCCCCCCCCCCATTCAAAAGGTGCATTTTTAAAATAAACATGACCTACAGTTCTGAATACCGACCAATCCTTGTGTACATCCAGGCATTCTAGCACCCGACAAACATTAAAAATTACCGACAAAATAATACACATTATTTGAAACCCATTCCCACTTTCATACACATCTTTCACACACCATCTTATCAATAAAACTTCTCTGACTTTCCCAAACAAATTGAAGATGCAAAAATTGCAGTTAAAACTCTGAATTGAATATTACTATAAACCACTAGTTATTTCAAAAGTTAATGACAATTGACATTTAGCTGTGACACTAACATTCCTCACACCCACTCCCACCCATTACACTCACAATGCCCACTTAAAAGCTTGCAGTTACTGACCATGTTGACATGATCTTCATATCTAGTCTTGTGGATGCAATGTTAACTATGAAAAGACCTCAACATGAAAATATGCATTACAGGAGGCCGTGAGACTGTGGAAACTGTACAGTATCACAACAGAAGTACACTGTTTATCCGAAAACTATATCAATCACCACAACTAAAAGTTAATGTGAGAATAATAAAGTTGACACCTTTCTTTTCTAAAGCCTCAGGTTAAAAAAAGAAGGGTGATTTGCACAAGCATTTCTTACTTAACAGCAAGCATCTCAACTTCAATACCACAACTAAACTATACTCACATTGGTAGCTCACTTGACAGAAATTCGCGTATGACAAACATGGAATTTTGTTACACTGGCTCACTATAATTAAAACTTCTTGCACAGGATACAAACCAAATTTGGCATCAAAACAGATGAATCCTCCTATACCTCACAATTGGGAATGATTGGAACTGAAAATGACTAATTTCAAATTCCAAGAACCTGAATAATGAAAGGTTGCCCCCTGCATTTTTGGAACAACCCAGCCCAACACATTTTACAAATCACAGGAATATACAAAAAAACGTGAGTTCAATTTTACTGCTCTCATCGCACCTTTACAGCCACATCGCACAGTATGGCGATTTTTACGACAAAGCCATACGGCTGCTGCATTTCAAACGTTACAAACACTCCAAACCCCCCTTTGAACCCTGACCACTTTGGAGTTAATCAACCTCAAGTACTCGATTCTAATAACTCCCCAATCCGTACTCAATAACAAAATCTGAAATTTTGAATCCCATTCCAATTGGAACTACAATGAACCCCCACAAATTCCAAGCCAACCTCCAGAAAGTACATCTTCCAATATCAAATTCTCCCCCCCCCCCCCAGCAAGCCACACACAATCAAAACATACTACAATATCTCAAAAATTTCCACAAAAATCACCACACATTCAAAGTTCGTCCATGTCGAATGCAGGGTCTTCTTGTTGACCATCCAAAGACTATCCTTCCATAGCTGCGAAGACTATAACTTTAATTAGTCCCCTGTCGACCCGCAACCCCTAGGCTGGCCAGCTACCGCGAAATTTTAGTGCACTAGCGACTCAGTCCGAGTAAAAGGTCCCTGAGATCATAGTGTCGTCGTCGTTTGTCCGTCATCATATTCGTAGTCGAAAGTAACCTTGACTAGGTACAGAATCACTCGATGGATGTTGAAATGTCCATGGGCGAATTCTACCACATCATGGCGAAAATTGTGATCGTAAACAAGTTCACAATGCATGTGATGTCGACTCGTAATCTACAACCGTCCTCCATCGCATCATAAAAACATGAAAAAGCACCAGTCTCTGGAAGTTGCACTGAAAACGCTCTTTTCCTCCACAACAGCTGGTACACAATATCATTTACTCGCTATCATAATATCCATTGAGTTTTGTCATCATTTCGATGTATTCACCCATTCGTCAATAAAAGTCAATCTATTCCTAGTCGTTGGTGAAGGTCGTCCATGTTAGAGTCCGTTGCTCCCGATCGCCCAAACTTCCCCCCACGCTGAAGCAACAGTCCAGTCATAGACACTTCCGACCACTCAGCGGGCTGGAATGCAACTTTCATCGGACTCATCAAAGGGGAGTCACTTTGAATACGCATACACAGGTGGCAGAGAACTTTAAGTTACCATCAACACTTATTTTAAATACATGGAGTTTTAAAAAAAATTGGGGTGCGTTTGTGGGACAACGAGGGGAAATCCCGTTACACAGGCCCTCCCCCCAGAATTTGCCGTCGGCAAAATTAAGCCGGAAAACAAACGGGATTTCCAAAGAATCCAACACTGACATTACAAAATTAACTTAATTACTACAAACGTATCCGTAACTGACACTACACAACCTGTACTATAGTGGCACGGTGCAACTAATCCACAACAAAAATGAATCCCATTTAGACACCATGTAGCGAGGGCAAGTGCTGCACGCGCGCGGCGCGGAGGCGTGGATAAAACGCAAAACTGCTGCGCGCAAAAGCGACACCAATTTTGTTTCTATAACTTTTGGACCAATAGCCAAAAACACCCTGTGGTTTTTTTGTTTTAAGGTGGCCCAGCACCGACACAACAGTTTGCTAACCTGAGCCACCCAACACGCCTTAACACAATGCAATTTTTAACCTTTGATCTAACCTTATGTGATAAATTTCTACTTTCTTTTTTTTGTATGTCAGGCCCCTGTCAACTACCATCATTAACCAGTACCCACCAATTCACTAAAATCATGCATTAAAGCAATTCAATCATCTCCAAATCTGGCCGGCAACTGGGTCCACCCCCATATCACCCCCCCCTTCATGAAACGAACCCCAAGCATACATTACCCCCCATTAAAAATAGTTACACTAAGCTCCAAAATGGAGGAAAAGGACACCATCATACTTATACATGGTCAATCAACGCATTTTCATGTTGAGTTGTCACCAAACATGATATTTTTGTTAAAGTGTCTCAACCCTCTCCAACTCCACAACACTGTTAGCCTCTCTATGTTTGATCGCGTGGTCGTTCTTACATGGTACATCAAATAAATCCACCTAATTACAATATCTTCACGTAATGTTAAATCGATAAACCTAAGTAGCTGCAAGGTTCTCCCCACCGAATAGTCGTACAAGTACCAATACGTCAACGTTCGACCAGCAATCATCTTTTTCTTTTTAACTGTCTTGTTCCCCTACCTGACCACACAAACAATGCTCACAGTACGACACCACTCACATAAGAACAATTCTAAGCATCACCAATCACAAACTCAACAGCCCCATGCACTCAATAAATGGAACTCAGCAATAACTCACACTAAACCCATACACTCCCCTACAACGAAAAACTCATTCACAAGAAATCATAACTACCAAGTAAATACACCACAAACAACTCGCCGCTCACCGAAACCAGACTCACGAAAACCCCCAATCTCACCCAATTAATTTGCTGTCATACCCTAAGCCATCTGCTCTTCCATAATTCCTCCATCCAACTATAACTCACAACTAATAACTCAACTGAATGTCCATCTACCTCTTCCTAATAAACTCTGCAGCATCCTAATCCACCCAGCGCATGACCTTCCCCTCCCACTATTTGCACGGCTCATATGCATCATTGTTCTCCTCTCTGAGACCAGAACCTGAACTCCTAATTAAAAAGCACTGATTTTTGCACCTACACCGGCCGCCTGGGAATCGTCTACCCACATGCCTACAGATGTTATTGCAAACCTCACAACACAATCACCTCATACTTACTTCCGCATTGTCTCAACTATATCCTCTCTGACCTGTAATCGCCTACATCGTATAGCGAGTTTTAAGTATAAACTACTACAAAACACCACCACAACAAATCCGTTGGTTACTCTCTCAACACCCCCTAATGCGCACCCGCAATCTCACACCCACAGGGTCACTGCCACTTTGACAAACTCAATACTACACACAATTTCACACTCATCCACCAACTCGCTCAAACCATAATCGAATAAGCAGAACTGCTTTCCTGCACACATCAGAACCACAGCTCGCACCCACTTAATACCTCGTCAAAACCTTAGCCACGACAAACTTCAAAATATCTACTCCATTAACTCAATAAATAACTGCAACTCGCATTCACACCACTCTCAACACGAGACGAACAAACAAGCACATAAACACATGAACACCCACCCATATTTATTGATTCCTTTCTTCAATTGTGGCACCGACATGTTCTGTCTGAATGGTTTAAAGGTACACTGGCATAGTATCTACTAAAATCGACATTACATCGTCAACTCAACCAGTCAAAACTGTCATATACAGCAAATGGCAGCCCCTATTTTTCAAGGTAAACAACCTTCCAGGTAAAGCCGCCAGGCCATTATTAAACTCTAACATGAGCAAAGAACTTCACACACGTTGCAATTAAAACTTAAATTCACACCAAATTCTGTATTAAAAAGTAATTATTTTTCAAATTAAAATATCCTTATACTGTGTGTATTGTGTAAGCCAGATAAGCAAATATTCCTTCTCTCCTCTGTTGCACCCAAAAACATAATGAACTTGATTGCCCCCCCATTCAAAAGGGCATCTTTAAACATACATAATGACTACAGTCATGAATCCGCCACTCCTGGTAATCCAGGCATCTCGCATCCCACGACCAACACATTCTACCGACCAAATATACACATTATTGTATTGAATTACCCCCCCCCCCTTCTCTCTCACTTTCATGTACACCTCTTTCACCCACACCATCCTTATTCAATTAAAGCGACTCGATGACAGTCAATAACCAATTGAATATGCCAAACTTGCAGTTTAAAAACTCTCCTGATATAATAAAACCCACTCGTTATTTGAAAAGTTAATGACAAAATTGAACATTTACCGCTTGGACATCACGAAAATCCTTACACCCCCCACTACCACACACTTTCCACATGCACACTTTAAAGCTTGCACGCTACCTTGCAATTTTGATGCATCTTCATATACATCTCGTCTTGAGCGTGAGATGGCACTTAGCTTTTTGTTTGTTTTACCCTATGAACTTAGTGACCTTTTCTCAACACCTAGAGTGATATCAATATGCATTTACATGGAGCCTGTCGCTCTCCTGTTCCCGGTGGAAACTGTACAGTGAGTATGTGGTCAACCATCTCTCTAAGTACACTGATGTTATAGGCCCAACTTCCAGACACACTATATCAAGTCACCACACACTAAAAGTTAATTTGAGAATAATAAAATAATTCAAAAAAAGAAAAAACATCAAATTAAAAAAAGAAGTGTGATTTGCACAAGCGTTTCTTAAACAGCAAGCATATCAACTTCATACAATACCACAACTACAATATACTCAACATGTAGCTCAATTGACAGAAATTCGCTGTATGACAACCCTGCTTGAATTTTGTTACAATTGGCTCACTTCTACTTAAAAACTCTTGCACAGATACAAACCAAATGGGCATCAAAAGATGAATCTCCTAATACCTCACAATTAGGGAATGATTTTGCAGAACTGAAATTGACTAATTTCAAAATTCCAAGAACCTGATATGATGAAATGTTGACCCCCTGCAATTTTTGGAACAAAGCCCAACACATTTTAAATCAATGAATTATACACAAAAACTTGAGTTCACATTTTACTTGCTTTCTCTGCTACCTTTACATATGCATCCGACACGTCTGGCGATTGTTTACGACAACTCTCATCGCCTGCTGCATTTCAATACGTTACAAAAAACTCAAACCCCACTTTGAACCATGACCCCTCTTGGTTAATCTAACTCAATTATCGATTCTCAATAAACCCCAATCTGTCTAATAACCAAAAAACTTGCAATTTTGATCCCATTCCAATTTGGAACTACAATGAACCCCCACAAATCCAACCCAACCTCCATAAAGTACATTCTTCCAATTATCAAATTCTCCCCCACCCCAGCAAAGCCACACACAATAAAAACATACGCAACCAATATAATCAAAAATCCAAACAATCACACACATGTCAAAAGTTCGTCCCCATGTCGATTGCAGTCTTCTTGTTGACCATCAAAGCTATCCTTTCCATACTGCGAAGATATAAAACTACTTAGATCCCTGTGTCCGACCCCCCCTAGCTGGCCAGCTACCGCAAAATTTTAGTGCACTAGCGAATCAGTCCGAATAAAGTCCTGAGCTCATAGTGTTCATCGTCGTTGTCCTCGTCATATCTTCGTCGTCGAAGTAACTTGACATAGTTACAGAACCACTCGATGGATGTTGAATTGAAATGTCCCATGGGCTGAATTCTACTCCACATCATGGCGAAAATTTGATTCGTAAACAAGTTCACAATGATGTGATGTCGACCTCGTAAGTAATCTACAACCCGTTCTACATCGCATCATAAAAACATGAAAAGCACAGTCTCTGGAAGTTTGCTGAAAAGCTCTTTTCCTCCACACAGCTGTTACACAATATCATTTACTCGCTATCATAATATCCATTGAAGTTGTACTTCATTTTCGATGTATTCACCCCATTCGTCAAAAAAGTCCAATATATCCTAGTACGTGTGCAGTCGGCCCTATGTCTAGAGTCCGTCTCCGCTCGCCCAAACTTCCCCCCCACGCTGAAGCACAGCCAGTCATATGACACTTCCGACAATCAGCGGGTGGATGCAAACTTTCATCGGCACTCATCAAAGGGGAGGCACTTCCTGAATACGCCTACACCAGGTGGCAGAAAACCTTATAAGTTACCATCAACACCTTATTTTAAATACCATGGATGATCTGCGTGTGAAGAGGGAGAGGGAATCCCGTTACACCGAGCCCCGCTGTGGCCAATGGTTTCGCCCTTGGGAGTAAGCGCTTTACCTCAATACTCCTCCCTACCCAGGTGTATAAATGGGTACCGGTGTGAAAAGGAGATATGGTCCGGCCAGGATTCATAGTCGGGTCCATAGCCGACAACGGAATATAAAGCGTGGAATGAAACTATGTGCGTTAAGAGTCAACTGAATCGATTGCCTATTGGTTCACCATTGTTCCCGGACCGTGAGCCCGGGGGGACTATATCTCCTATGGCAACACTGGCATTATTCAATGTCGGGAAGGTAAACCAGACTCGCTGTAGAGGAGGTGTAGCGAGCCCCCTCAGCAACATTATATGGTGGCGTCCGACCCAATCGCTTGCGAAAGAGAGATGGGCACTCCGTTCCCTGTGTATACATGTCCGTAGCTTACCTTAACTAGCTTATACAAAGTTCAATTATTATTATATTACATTTTAATGCAAAATTCCCCACATGTCTTTTGTATTTTCAAGTATTAAATAGAGTTTCCTGTTAAAATGTTCGTACATACAATGTATGTTTGTAACCTTTGAATTCAAGGGCACTGCAACTCCCACGCTATGCGTGTCGCAGTGTCCTCATCTCAATCGCCATTATTGCTTATCGTGCATAATTTATTTAAGGGCTAGTTTGTATATTTGATGTGAGATGAATAAAATTTTTTGATTGAAATGTGAAAATTTAATTTGAAATATAAAATATTTTAAAAAAATAATTAATACAGTGAAGTTGATTTCAGTTCGAAACGCGTTTGGTTGGAATTAGGAAAATTGCTTGATAACATATTAAAATCAGGATTTTCCGTCAAGACGCCAATCTAAATGGGACCTTTGTCCCTTTTTGTGTGAATTTGGGGGGTGCCCACTGGCATCCCCGATACGGGTCTGATTAAAATCAGAATGGGAAAAAATTAGGGATTCAAAAATGTTAGTAAAAGAGTGGTCATCACAAAATCAAACAGCATATGAATATAATATTATGAAAATGTATTAATATCGTGTATAGAGGAAAAGTAATATTCTCACTTGCCCAGTTTGATAGATATCTTGCTAGTTGGGCCTGATATAATTAGCAAAATATAAAGCACAATTAGGGTTCTTGACAGGATTTTGTGTAAGAAAGAAACGCTTGTTATGCCCAAGGGCTTGTGAGGGATGACACTTGAGATACCATAAGGGTTCTTGAACCCGTTGCCTGAATAAGGGGAGGGGGACCAGTTCGTCCAAGTGTCAGAAAAAATCCCTAGAATTGTTTTTTCTCATGAAACTTGGCACATGTAATACTCTAAACCCGCCTGGCTCATGTGGCAAATGGCCCCGTAACCCCACGCGTGAATGATTGTGTCTTTCAAAAATGACCCTAAGCTTGGATTCCAACCCAAATTTCGTCAAACCGACCCAAAACAGGATTTACCCCAAGAAAGATACCCTAAGCGGAATTCAAATGAATTGAAATATAAAAGATATACCCAAAACAAGGATTGATAATGCACAAACACCCTAAGCAATGACTTGATAGAAATATATCCCTAAATACGGATTGACTGCATATGGACCAGGGGTTGGCGTAGGTTTAAAACAAAGAGTCCAGT
>JAMKCH010082467.1:0-13401 GCA_023653785.1 Ophioderma brevispina | reverse complement strand
AATTTTTGTCGTTTCAAAATGGCCGTCAATAAGATCAAAATTCAAAATGGCTGCATGAAACAATTGCCTTATTAATTGGGCCCCAACAGTATAGTTATGGCATAATACACCACCAATCGTTTGAACATAAGCGCAGTTAGTGCTTTTCATATTCCAGCAAATTGCAACAGCTTTTGAATCCAAATGGCGGCGTTGTCGTACTCAAATCAAATATGGCATCCAAAAAATATTGTGCACAAAGATCGATACAGTTTGACACTCAAAACACAATTTGTTATTCTGTATTGGTTGTAAACCACAATCAGCTTTTTAGTGTGTTTTTTTTGCTGTATATCTCTTTACGTGAGATTTGGTATGACAAATTTCCTCAAATACTTCATTTTGTCACTATTTGGTCGTTGTTTTCGACATTTAACATGGACGTCGGTGTTCAGGGAGGAACTGAAGGCCAGTTGAGGGAAGAGGGGGGGGGGAGGAACAAGAAAAAGTCGCAAATTCGGGTGGGATTCGAACCCAGGGCCCTTTGGGCAACAGATCCATGCCCGGGATAGCGACGCTACGACGGTTGTCGCTGGCCCGGCCAGTGATTTCGTGCCAATATGAGTCTTGGTTTGATGCCGTCATCGCTACATTTATGGACGAGGGCATTTTTCTCAATTAACACAGTGAGCTTTGGTGAGGATGTTAGTTGTGCTAGGGTTAGAGCAGTGCCATGGAATTGTAAACACGTATTATTCTTATTTATAAGTTCAAAAATTGCATTTCCACTGTTTTTTTCGATTTTCCTCCGCCCATTATCGCTGCTAATCCCTTTAAGGTAAACAAATTTTAAGGGTCCTCGTCTCATTTTGAGGGTATTTGAGCGAGGAAGTGCCTTATTCGAATGCTGAGTTAACAGAGTTACAATTAGTGGTACCACGTGTCTACCTACCGAGTAGGGTTCTTTGTTTCTTGGCAGGGCCAAAAACCCCATGTTGCTGGCAAAATGGCAAAAACAGGTTTTTACCTATTTTTGCAGTTTTAATCAGCAAAAACTCACAAAAAGTAAAAAATCAGTACACTGCCTCTGCCAAGCATAAAAAAATAGTCTTTAAAATTATCACATACATGTAGGGTAAGATACCATTGGATAATGACAAGTTTTTACATGTTCGTCATGAAAATAAAAAAATAATTTGAATTTTGAATTTGATATGATTCTATACAAAGCAGGGTTAAATATTTGTGTGGACATAGTTGTGATTTTTCCAGTTTAAACCAAAGCAAAATCAGTAAAAAGTGACAGACAACACGCAAGATGCATAATAAATGCATCATTGGATTTGACATCAAAAAAAACAATTCTATTAAAATTAATTTTTTAGGTTTTTTCTTTTTTTAAATTCTTTAATTTTTCTATTTCAGTGCAAAAAAAGTGCAAATTGTAGGTTGTTCCCTTGAAGTGCCAAAAACTGGCAAAAAACCCAATGTCCCGCTACATATGGATACCCAAAAACAGATAGGGCATTGGTATTTTAAATAAGACGGGCTAAAGACATCCAGGTAAATCGTAGGGAAATTTTTAAAGTTTGCCTCAATTTTATTCAACACTGGTTTATTACATGAAATATAAGAGACTCGATTCATCGATATTAACAACCACAATAATTAAGTGAGGGCTCAAGTCTATAAAAAGCTTTATAAACATACAAAAATATCCATTTTGAACATAAGCGCATGTTTTCATCCTATCTTAGATGCTTTTCAAATATCCAGCAAATTGCAACGGTTTTTGAATATCCAACAATGGCTGCCGCTGACCTCAAAATTCAAATATGGCATCCAAAATATTGTGCACAAAAGATCGATTTACAGTTTGACATCAAAAACATTTATTTATTTGTATTGGTGTAAAACTACAATCGCCTTTTTAGTCTGGTTTTTTTTTTTGCTGTATATCTATTTTAAGTGAGATGGTATTGGACAAATTCCTCAAATCTTCATTTTGTCCACTATTTTGGTCGTTGGTTTCTAAATTTAACCCCACCATGACGTCGGTTCCTGGGAGGGAACTTAAGGACTGAGTGAGGGAAGAGGGGACAAGAAAGAAAGTCGCAAATTCGGGGGGATTCGAACCAGGGCCCTTTGGCCCCAGCTCCATGACCCGGGATAGCGCACTACGACGGTGTCGCTGGCCCGGCCAGTGATTTAGTGCCCAATGAGTCTGGTTTGATGGACGTAATCGCTACTTTATGGACTTAGTGCATTTTTCTCAATTAAACAGTGAGCTTTGGTTGGATTAGTGTGCTAGGGTAGAGCAGTTAACATGGAATTGTACACACGTATTCCTTAATTTATAAGTTTTAAAAAAATGCATTTCAACATTTTTTCGATTTCATCCGCATATCGTGCTAATCCTTAAGTGTAAAACAAATGAAGTGGCTCGTCTCATTTGAGGGTATTATTTGCAAGCGAGGGAAGTGCCTATTTTGAATGCTGAGTTACAGAGTTACAATTATTGGTACCAGTGGTTCCTACCGAGCGTTACGGGTTCTTTTTTGCCGGCAAAACCCATTTTTTCTGGCAAAATGGCAAAAAACAGGTTTTTCCATATTTTTGCCAGTTTAATCAGCAAACTCCACAAAAAGTAAAATCAGTACACTGCCTATGCCAAGATAAAAAATAGTCTAAATGATAACATACATGTAGCGGTAAGATACCAATGGTAAATTCCAAGTACATGTACGTATGAAATAAAAAAAAATAATTTGAATGTGGGAATTTGATTATGATTATAAATAGCCGGGGTTCATATTTGTTGTGGAAAACCCTGTTTGTGATTTTCCAGTTTAAACCAAAGCAAAATCAGTAATTGACCAAAAACAACAAGCACTATGGCCTACTAATATGCCATCATTTATTTACACTCAAAAAAAAATTCTATTAAAGGTTTAGAATAAAAATTTTGTAAATTCTTTATTATTATTTTCAAGTGCCAAAAAAACGGGCAAAAAATTTTAGTTTTTTTTCCACTTGAGTGGCCAAAACTGCAAAAACCAAATTTGTCAGTGAAAAAAAAACCCCACAGTTTTTTAACCATTTTTTTTCTAACAATTGGCAAAAATCTGTGAAACCCTGCTGAGTTCAACTTCAGGTCTGATATTTTATAATATTTTATAATGTGATTGCCAGAGGGCAGGCAAATAAATAAATTAAATAAATAAAAAATGGAGGAAAAAAAAATGAGGCAAGTAGATTTAATTGATGGTAATTAAATCAGGTTTAAAATCAACATTAGAGTGCTACAATTTCCAATTTTAATAGCACTGAAGATAAAAATTGTCAATGTCAATAATTATTTCAAATATTTTTACCCAAATGTAAATTCGGTAGATAAGTCTGGTACCGTAATTTTCGGAGTTAATTCGCGGCTTATATGTTGTTTTCAAAGGCTTCCAAGGATGCCGCGGATTAGAAACCGAAAGCGGTTATACGTGATGTCTGAAGTGTTGCACCACAATAAAAAATAAAAATTAACGAAGCGCCGACAATCTGAAAGAATCGGTGTTCTCAAACTTTAGTGCGTGATTATTACTGTCATTAAGTGTATTCAAAACTTACCCTTTTGTACTAGGTTTTAAAATCTTTTTGCCACTAAATATATGGCCTTCATTAAAGCGGCACTGGCACATTTCAGAAAAAATGAAATTTCTTCAATTTGCTTTGCAAATGAAGTCTAGGCCATTGGAAGAATATATTTGCAGCTCATAGGTATACCCAAAACCAGATAGGCAATTTTAAATAGAGGCTAAAGACATCCAGGTAAAAAATAGGCTAACTTTTAAGTTCGCCTCAATTTTACATAACAAATGTGGTTATTACATGAAATAATAGAATCGGATTCATCGATATAAAACCATCAATAATTTCAGGTGAGGGCTCTAATGTCTATAAGCTTTAAAACATACAAAAATATCAATTTTGTAACATCTAGAGGGCGCACTATTTTTCAATGTGCCAGGGTTCTCTTTAAAGGGGCTCAATTTTTCTAGTATCAGAATGCGTTTGTCACATGCTGTATTGTCTTAAAGCAAATATTAGCACATTTTTGAGAGCGCCCCACCAAAATTTTCAAAATTTGATATTGCCAATTTATGTTGGTAGCTGTCTAGGAAACTATACATGGGTGAACGAGAATGACGAAAAATGCATATTTATCATAAAATAGCAATTTTTGTAATAAGAATTTGGATCCAAGATTGGACTTACAGGCAGAGCTGGACAGGAAATGCTCTATGTTATGTCATCCATGATGAAAATAGTGACCACCTCAAGAAAAATAACCTCTAACTTGATTTGCCGGACCCAATCAAACAACTAATGGATGAGCGTAGACCCCGAGAGTAGACGCGGCAATTTCCCGGCTTTCCACATTGGGGGCCGTTTCCAGCCAAGCCGTTGAATTATTATCAGGTCCCGATAATAATATTCTAATTAAAAATTCATTCGTTTGTGAGAACACAGGCATTTTCGAGCTTAACCATCACAGGTATGGTTTACTAGCCAGGTACCAATACAACCGTTGTAAAATCTCATTTTTTAAAATTGGAGGGCGCTGTTCAAAAAAATGTGCTTAATATTGCTTTAATCAACCATCACTTGCGAGATATCACACCGAAGACTTCAGTGTTCCCTGTTAAATTATAATTGGAAATTATGTGTGATGTAATGTCACCGTCAGTAGTTTGCTGTATAACAGATAAGTTCAACTTCCAATAAAACCATTAGGATTCCAACAAAACTTTGGAATATTACAGACATGGAGGGGCTTTGATATCTTGCCAACCAAATGAAGAAAATATGCGTTTTTTTAAATAAGACAGGACACATAGTTACAAATTACATTCAACAAGTGATGCGGTTCCACTGTATTATTCAGAAAAATCAAAGACTAGAGTCAAAGCCCAAAATCTTCTAATTCTAACCCTAAACTTGATTCTTTACCCTAACCTAAATCTTTGAATAAAACTTCCCAAACAATCATTGGGAAACATAGCAGGGATCCCCAACAAAAACACACTCGCAAGATCAAAGGTCTGCAGGGTTCATTATGGGGTCAATTTCCATCTATAGGAATGTCCTGGAACCACCATCCTGGTTAGAAGGACCACTGATCTAAACAGAGAACAAGCACAGAAGTTGTGTGTAAGGCATGCACGCTCTGAGGGGGCAAAAATTTCCCAAGTCTTGGGGAAAATTTTCCCTCAGGGGGTCACAAGGCCAATTTTACCATTCAGAGGGCTAAAAAACGGCGGATTGCATGATTTTTGCAATTTTTCCGGCCCAAAGTTGTCGGGGGGGGGGGGGTTAACCGCCCTGCCCCCGACTGTTACGCCACTGATGCCAAGGTTCAGGCAGGGGTCAAAGGGGTTCAAATGGGGTAAACAACGGTGTATGGACATGAAACTTTGAGGTGGGTCGATTGTTGAGTCATCAGGTGCCATTCGAGGTCAAAGAGGTTCAAATGGGGTAGACGAAACTTGGTGGACGGGGGTGATTGTTGCTGTCCGCCAGGGGTAACGTGCATTGCACAGTCGACAACTGCAAAACCTGAGGACTCGCAAAACCTGGGTGATCAACTAGTTATTATTTTACAATTAGTTGATTCTGGCAAGAATGTTCTTATTTTATTGGGTTCAAAGGTGCAATGCTTGTGCTGACACAAGTTTTTGCAACAAGAGATTTGAGGCTCCCAACTGGCCACACAAATATTGTGTTGTAATAGCTTCATATAGAATAGACGCTAATAGATACTTACCTTGTATTGGGCTTCAGAAATGTCTCAAAGAGAAAAAGGGATTTTGAGTTGCTAATTTCTATATAAAACATAGGCTGAATTTGTTAGTTGCTCCTAGATGAAATTAGAAATTTCACAATTTTTGTACCATTGAACCATTTCTCAGCTTAATCCTTTCAGGTGGGATTATTTCTGATAGAAAGCTTAGCTTTACATCGGGAACCAAAAATCAGTACTTTAATGTTTTTAGGGCACATTATATGTGAAATCTCTTGTTGCATCTTAAGTGATGAACTTATTCACAAAGTTCCCCATGGGTCACTATATTACATTTTCAAGGTAGATTTTGTAAACTTAGAAAATGGTAACAGTGTGCCTATTTCTCCAAACAAGTTCAATTGCGAAGTAAGTTTTAGAATGCAGTCATTAGCGACTATAACGCTAATGGCACCAAACAAATGATCTCTTCTATTTTCATTTGCATTGTAGTCCCCAATTAATTGTGACTACACATTTGGCATTTATTTTAGAATTGGTCATTATCAGTATCAAGAATGTGTAGTCACAAAAGTAGTAGTAGTAATGGTAGCCATGAACAATTCTACTGCACCTTTAGAACTCCAATCTGTTAAGCAGCAATATTGCAACAAACCACTGATGATATATCATCAATACCATCACATAGTATTTTCTTACTATCTCTTCGATCCAGTTTAATTAAGACTGAACATTGCAGGAGGTAATTGTTTCAGTTATTTTATTTCTGTCTTTACATTTTACTTACTTTTTTTATTTAAAAAGTCCCAAGTCAGAATTTGGACAATCAATTCATCAGAATTTCATACTTTTAGTCGCCAGCATTTTGACAAATCTTTTATATTATGATACTTTAGACATAGTAGAAGTGGTCCTCAGATAATACAGGTAGATTTGATGGATTTAGAGGCTTTTATTTTTATATAAAATTGGCGGCGGTGGTTAAATGGCTAACCAATACACATAACTTTTTGTGGACTAGCATTCAATGATTACAGGGTGTCCCAGAATTGATTAGGACCCATCGATACCAAAATGTTTTATTTTTCCATAGAAAAATACAAGAACATAGGATAAGGCTGGTTTAATATCCAACTTTATATACTGTAACCTTTCATAAGAATTTGAATCGTGAAAATCGGACTAACCAAAGTGAAAATACTCTTAATTCTGTTAGAGGTGCTGATTTAATCCTTTGGGCTAGTGAAAAAATTGTATGTGTACTTTTACCCTCTTCCTAGCAAGCTTTTTTACAACATTGATTTAGTCCCTTCGGGAATTTCGTTATTAAACATTATAAAACTGTGATTGTGGTACCACATGGAGAGCTGTGGTCCTCCTTTTACCTTCGATACCAAAATGAATACTATTTTTTTTAATTTTTTATAAAAAATGATGTTATAAACCTCGCTAGACAGTAGAGCTTGGTGGTTGCCACACAAGACTTAGGCCTATTTATTGGGGACTTTTCTGCAGAGTTATCGCACTAAAACCCTCTGTATGTATATAAAAGACTGCCTTTGCCATGATTAGAGCCAAAATCCGCTTAATCTGATAGTCCTAATCTTTTGTTTTTGCAAAATTAATATTTTCGACTATTTGTGCACTTCGGTTTTCTGAAATTGACAATTATTTGCTGCCTAATTGTCTTAGGAGTTCATGTGATGCATAAGGGCATGCTTGGTACTTATCTTGGTATCAAGGGAAAGATGAGGACCATAGCGATCTATTGGTACCAAAATCAAAAGTATCAAGTGCTTAATAAGAGATTCCAAAAGAGGCTAATGTGATTGCAAAAAAGGATCGGTAAGTCGAGGGATAACACACATATGCATTTTTTCATTTGCCCAAAGGATGAATCAGAACCTCTAACACAATTGCTGTATTTCACTTGGTTAGTCCGATTTTCACGATTAAAATTCTTATGAAAGGTCAGTATAATGAGTGGATAGTAAACCAGCTGACCTATGTTATTGTTTGCTATGGAAAAAAAGAAAACATTTTGGGTATCGAGGGGTGGTACTAATCATTTGGGAACCTGTATGATAATGACCAATGTTAAATAAATGTCAAATGTGGTAGTCTCAATTAGTGGACTAGTCTATGCTGGCACTTGCCCACCACTTGAGAAAAATGATTAGAAATAATAAATGCAAGACAACAAGATAAGGTTACAAAAAAGTTTCATCTGTCGAAACTAAGACGGCACTAATTAACAAGAAGGAAGCGAAGTTTTTTACACGTGTGCCTGTCCAATAAGTAAAAACGTCTGACATGGCTATCATTGACAGTTATGATCAACATCATATGATCAAGACGTTGAATTCAGCCCTTGCCTTGACGTGATCACTCCCGTGTGCTCATTCATTAAACATGACACCGACCTGGAACTCTAAAGATTCGGGACAATCAAAGACTCATGATTTTAACTGAAAACTTTTCATATCAGAACTGGCTAAACTGCTCCTCCGGCGGATGGAAATCCTCACAACTTTCAAAGTATGGTGTCGGGTGACTAAAACAAAGACCCAAGACCACAAAGACCAAGACCCCCTCAACTATAAAACAAAGAACACCCCTCAACGATAAAAACAAGGACCCCCGACTATAAAAAAAAGACCACCTAACTATAAAACAAAGACCCCCTTCACTATAAAACAAAGGACCCCCTCAACTATAAAACAAAGACCCCCTCAACTATAAAACAAAGACCCCCTCAATATAAAACAAAGACCCACCTAACTATAAAACAAAGGACCCCCTCAACGAAAAACAAAGACCCCCATCACCTCTATAAAACAAGACCCCCTTCAAATATAAAAACAAAAGAACCCCCTCAATATAAAACACAAAACCCTCAAATATAAAACAAAGACCCACCTAACTATAAAACAAAGACCCCCTTCCACTCAACTATAAAACCAAGACCCCCTAACATAAAAACAAAGACCCCTCAACTATAAAACAAAGACCCCCGCAATATAAAACAAAAGCCCCCTCACTATAAAACAAAGACCCACCTACTATAAAACCAAGCCCCCCTACCTATAAAACCAAGACCCCATCAACTATAAACAAAGACCCCCTCAACTATAAAACCAAGACCACCCTCAACTCTACATATATGTGAAATTATCGTAAATCAGTGGCGTACCCAGTGGCGAGAACGTGCCCCCCCCCCAACCGTGATGTTCCTTCGGTACAATAACGGTTCGTCGGTACCCCCGGTCGGTAACCTTTGTCTAAAATCTGTAAGCTGTTGTTTTGAGCGCGGTTGCATGATATGAAATACAGAGCATCATAACAATTGGTTACTACTGCTTAATTGGTCAATACTAGTACTACATATCTTACGTTGCTGTGATTTTGCATTTTGGAGGCGACGGTAAACGCGAGCCGGGAAAAATGTGTTTGTTGGTAACGTACAATACACTGTCGTGTACAATCCACAAATCTGTGGCCCCCTCGTCAACAACTCCTGCTACCGGGCCCAGAGCAGATCGTTTTTTGTCTTTTATTTCTTTGGGCGATATCCGTTTATCGTGTTTATTATTTTGTAAATGCTCCATTTTCATTATCCTTATCGTCAATGTGCCTCCGCTTTTTGCATGACTGCATCTCTCACATGACGAATCTCAAGGCCGACGATCTATAATCGCTGTCAAGAATTTCTCAGACCACACGCTGATATGATCCGTGTGGTGTGTAAGCTTTTTTGGCGCAAATCCGGTAGCTGATCCCCAATATTTACACACAGCTGGGTAGCATGGGCGGAGCTAGAGAGGTCGAGTACAAACACGGGCGTTTTATGTATTATGTCAAATACTCCCTGAGTCTTGCGCCAAAACAAGCTGTTTTGCGCAATCCGGTAAGGTGATCCCCCCCCAATCATGTTACACACATGTGTATGCATGGAGTCGGAGCTGACGTCGAGGGTCGAGTACAAACACGATGCGTTTTATGTTTAATGCAAATGATCCCTGAGTATTGCGCAAAACAACCAAGTGTTTTGCGCATCCGTAAGGTGATCCCCAAATCATGTTACACACGGCTGTGTATGGAGCGGAGCTGACGAGGGGTCAAGAGTACAACACATACATATGTTTTTTATGGAGATGACCCACTGTAGTATTGCGCCAAAACAGCTTAGTGCCATATAGCCGACCCCGGCGCCGCGAGTAAACATCTTTAAGTTGGACAGAACCACTACTACTGGTTTTTTTATTTCAAAAACTGTTTAATAACGTCCACATAACTTAAAAGCTTGTTGTATCAGCTGAACCACAGCATTTCTTATACTTTTTAAAACTGTAATTAGTTCTTTAGGTGCAATTCCCATTTACATAATTATGCATTTCAAGCACATGAATAATATGATTCCGAAACGATCCTTGCACTACCATGCACATATCATCTAGCATCGGGGAAAAAACTTGAAACTTGGGAGAAAATCAAATGGGCGGGCCAAACAAACAGCTTTTTTTTCAGAGTTACGGTACCCGATGATGAAGTAGAAAGTTTGAAAAGATCACGAGACATGGTGGTATCGCTTGATATTGGGCATTGCAAATAAATCCCCCCAACATTTAGTCCATTAATAGATGATCCATCCATAATTAAATTAAGGATACAGAGGTTGGTTTTTGGCAGAATTTTGGTTTCACATTTTTGGAATTAATAATGGGTAAGTATGCAAAAGTATATAGAATAGGATTATGCAAGGCATTCAGAATTGGGTTGTGTCTTTGTTAATAGTTGATGGGTCTTTGTTTTATAGTTGAGGGGTCTTTGTTTTTAGTTGAGGGGTCCTTTGTTTTTATAGTAGGTGGGTCTTTGTTTTATAGTTGAGGGGTCTTTGTTTATAGTTGAGGGGTCCTTTGTTTTATATAGTTAGGGGGTCCTTGGGTCTTTGGGGGTCGTTGGGGGGTCTTTGTTTTATTATCACCCAGTATCGTCTGCGGCGCTCGTCGTTACGTCCCAACCGGGCCAATGTTCATTTTGTTTATCGATCCATGTAAACAAGCAGAGTAGACTTAACCCCCAAGTCCGAAATCTATTGACAACTGTCATGTTCACTGTGACAAAATGCACATTTAGGGCCTGCATTTCCTTCTCCTCCCTCGTCAATACACAGTTGCGTACAGTTTGCATTTGAAGGCATTGATGCGGGGATGTTATGGATGTTAACAACGCATTTTTTGCGCGCTTGCACGTTGCCGTGTCGGCCCGCATAGGCTAGCGCATATAAAAACAAGTGAAATTACAGGTGAACTTCAGACTGCTCTCTTTCGTAAGGGAAATCTACTGCCGGGTATACGAATATGCGTTGATGTTTGCTTTGTTTTACTTGATGAAAATGTAATCGGGTTTCTTTGGAAATTCTATCAGATTTTATTTCTTGATCAACTAGGCGGTACTGTGGACTAGCTGGGGTGAAAAACATAGATATGCCAAATACTTTAAGTAGGCAACTTAAAAAAAATATAATATTTTTTTTTTCTCTATTTGGTTAGTATCTTTAATTAGAAGACTGTTTTGAACAAAAAACGTCAATAATTTCGGTTGGTATAAGTTGTTTAAAACCCTGATACAGGAGCCTTTATCAACATGTCATTTTCTCGCTATTGCATTTTGTGCACTTTAGGATTCATTTTGAGCGGGAAACGTTTGCGCCCACTCGCGTACTCTGCGAGCTCAGTGACAGACCCACCCATCAACAACGCTGTGTGCGGACTGCGGGGGTAGGTTGTTTTGCTCAATGGTTCGCAAATGCCGCCTGTATTGCGATTGACTAAACCGCAACTCTGAAGTAAAAGTAAAGAACCGAGAAGCATTTTCAGTGCCATTGCCTTAGATATATGCATGAGTCTATGGAAAAGGTTATTTCCAAAATTTTCAGTTGATTCTGATGGCATGACACGGTGTCCCACATGACTGTAACATGAACAGAATCAACGCACATACTGTACACGGCCAGATTCTTCATAGTATTAGGCATTCGGCATTACTGGGTACCCATACCTAATTTTTTTGTCACCTGTAAGGATTTGAAAAGACCAACTAAGCCAATTCTGTATGTCTGGCTGAGGTGCGTGTGTGTTAAACCAGGGCCACTCAGGAGATTTTTGAGGATAACAAATTTCTCTGCAATTTGCAAATTTCAATATCGGTTACATAATAATCACCTACCAGAGCAATTTGTAAAGTTTATTGACACAAGTAAAAAAATTGTTTTGAATTTGCCTGCTATCATAATTGTCCCCATAGAAAGGTTATGCTTTGTATTTTTTCCTGTCGTCCACAACAGAAAATTCTAAAGCATCATCTTAATGATCTAACGTAAGACATATTCGGGTTATTACTTTGATTTGGTAAGCCATTCCAAACAAATGCTTCAAAAAAGAAATTGGGGCGAACTGTACATGCCCTTATGCGTCTTTAATGGGTACGTACCACCCAATCCTTGGCCTCAGGCCCTCACCCCACTTTTCCAATATTGTGTACTGTATTTAAAAGCTTGTAGTTTCTGATCATACTGTACATCATTTTGCCTTCTTCCATTTTCTGATGCTACAACAGCAAAATATGGTGTTTAGCGGTAACCAGAAAATTTTTTGTAGAGTCCTCTACCTGTGGGCAATTGTAATACACCATTATATATCAGGCACACAATGGTACGCCCTATTTAAATGAAACTTTGTATTTTGGGAAATGTCCTTGTTTGGCCACCAGTGACTTCATTTACCCCCTACTCATGGATGGGATTAAAGCTGATTAAAACCAGCAAAAACCAGCACTCAAGTTTCCCCCCCCTGACTTCCTCAAGTTGCCCAATTAAATTTTGTCTGGATCGGCACAACAACAGATATTAAGTTTTAACACTGCTGCATATTGCTGGTGGGAAGTGCAGCCCTGCAGAACACCCGTGCTGTGCATTCCACTGGGCTGCTTTCCTTTCAGGAGATGGCTGTAAATTTAGAAACCCTGGCTGCCATTGCTGGTGAAACTTCTAGATTTTCAGGTATCATTCTGCCAAGGTTTTGCTTGCACAACATACATGTTTTCCCAAAGTCCTTTGTGTTCTTCTGACGTCGAGGTAACCAGTACTTCAATTTGACATAGTAAAGTAGAAAAAAATTACCCTCCATGTAATTCCCATGTTCAAAATAACGAAGCTAGTCTTGGGTGACAATAAAATGCACTCCCAGTTAGAACTCTCTAGTTAGGTTACATACTATATTGTTTGGCAGTTTCCCCGTAACCTGAAACCGGACCCTCTGACCACCTTTTTGTTTCTGACACCTTAAGATTTTGAAACCCTTCACGATTAAAGCACTGTTTATTGTCTCTTAAGGTTTCTGGATTCTTAAGGGTCAGAAATCTGTCAGATGGGTCAGGGTTAGAACTCCCATTTGTACTCCACTTTAGGACCACTATAAGGACACATCAGCACTGAAATCTATGCTTCCAGTACTTTAAGTGCTGTGCCTTATGTGGTCCGTCTATGCTGGAGAACAATACATGCCTCAACCAGATCCTTATTAAACTGTGACTGTGAGTGCTTTTGATATTTGAGCCAAGACTACTAC
>JAMKCH010082466.1:0-158666 GCA_023653785.1 Ophioderma brevispina | reverse complement strand
GAAGGTACATGGAGTTGTACAAGCGGTGAGAGGCGATGTACGTAAGACCGAGAAGGCACCGCCGAATCCTGGCCCTCATCTCTACAGTCTATGTGTCCACACGTAGGGCCTATAGTCGATCGTAATCACGCCGTATTATCAATTTCAGTTTCCTCGCCTGCATGCGCACTGTCGCAGAACGGAGTGTGTTTCTATTGGCGTTTACCGGTAAGTGACACCGCTATTTTCCTTCCTTGGAGAAGGAAATTTAAATTTTGCCGGGTTGATTTACCAGTAAATAGTGAGGGAGGTCAGTTTCTATTGAGCACATTTAATCCCTTATCCGTCTCTTTTCCGGTAAATGGTCCCAATAGAAACACACGTACACATAGGAGGAATTACTTTGGTAGTATGTGTGTATGTGTTGTAAAATGTTAACCTGGACTTATTGGACTCCTACACAGCAAGATTCCTACTCACGGTGTAACCCAGAGCTTAGGCTACTCCACATGTGTACTCTAAGCTCTACTCTAAGGGTACCTCCTTGATGCAGTACCTACAACTAAGTACTTGTGAAGTACAGAAGCCACTGGGTGGATAGCAGCTATGTTTACTTAGCAGTACCCATCCTATATTGTACTCTGCAGTTGCCTGCTAGGTGACTGACAGGTACCCATGTAAGCCACCAGTAGTGGAGTACCTCAGCAGCTACTCCTCGGGAGTACCTTCACAGGTACTCCCCTACCGGCTGCCTAGTAGGCAGCACTTTGGACCATAGAGGGCGCCTAACATTCCATTGTTGTTTACGACTTCTGAATAATCTCACAGAGCTCAAAGCTCATTTGCATGGGAGTACCCACGCAGGTACTCCCGCATGGGGTGACTAGTGGTTAAGCTACTGCGTGTGTACCTAGGTGGATGATTACCCCCACTTTTGCGGCCGACGATGTGGTACCCATGCGGGTGGGTACTCCGTGGCTACTTCAAAGGTACTCCCATGAAGAAATTGGTTGTGTATTCCTTCTACCCATTGATCAATTAACTTCATACTCAGAAGAACCACTGGCCCAAGACTCATATGAAGCATACAAAGATTGATCTCTGATTACTCCATGTGACCTTTGGTCCCATTAAACAAATTAAGATGGCAGACAACAAATTTATTCCATGGAAGGCTGTGTTTTTAAATCCAGGCTTCATTTATTGCTCGCAAAATGTCCAACTGAAAGCTTCATAAAATTATCTTGGTATATAGTGATCAGTGAAAGGGAAGAGCTTGCACAATTTTATACTTCAAAGCAATCTTGGAAATATGAGTTGAACCTTCGTTTTTTTTAACGAACCATATGAAGATAATACATGATGTGGGTTTTCGCTTAAATGTTACATTGAGGCCCCTTGTTTGCCACAGAATGGACACATACAAAGACGCCGCATTGCCTGTTATATTCCAAAATTGAAACTAGGAGTGTCAAAATGATCACCCAGAGTAATTTTCGCAATACTCTTTATTTCAAATGTCGGTCTGAGAGTCTGGGCCCATCTATAACAATTGATAGCTTGCGCATTGGGATTTTGAATAGCTCATTCTGTTTTGTGTAGCAGTGCAACAGTCACCTTTCAAAAGGGAATGGACCAATTATATGTAGCTGATTCAAAAGCCTGAACAGAGCCGAATTATGTTGCCTGGTGTAGCATGTACTTTTCAACTTTGCACCAAACTGACCTAAATTACTTTGCCCTCAGGTAGTTTTAGGTTCTATACTTTTTTGTCTATTTGTTCTGCCAGCTTGCAATCTCTCCAGTGACTGAAAGCCTTCCCCAAAACCAGATAGCAATTTTGTGTTGCTAATCAAGTAGAATATTACAGTCCAAGCAATCCATTTTCTGACATGGCAGGTGAGGACTTATTCCATGAAAAAAATCTTAATTGCATGTTTTGAAGTGGCACCTTATTCCAGCCTTTAATGACTGTGGCAGTGGCCTTCTTTTCTGATAGAAATTATTGCAAGCAGGTCCTACATTCTCCACTTTCAACTAAAATGAATTATTTTTATTTTTTTATCAACTTAGGGGTCAGTAAATCTTGGATGGGAGGGGGGAGGCAATATCTGGAAACGGGACTTGGTTGAGACTGGGGAAAATTTTGATCAGATGAGGGTCGTCTCATACTGCGTGTTTCTACCGAGCAGTAATTTTTGGTAAAAACTAAAAATGGTGCTCATGTATGCTGGGTGATAACCTGAAAGGTCACAAAAAATTTTTCTATATCTTCCTTTTTTCCGCTCACCACGATCCACCTAAATACCGTGTTGTTCCTAATAAACGCCCCTGCTCTAATAAACGCCCCCCTTACGATTTTTGGATAAAACAATTCAAGAAAATAAATTAAGCTTACCTAAATCACATGATTTAATGGCCGGGACTGTCATAATCCGTATCATAATCACTGTTGTCATCAATGCTTTCTACAAAGTACAAAGTGCTGTTCATGGATTTCATGTGTATAATGACATCTGGACCCCCAGTAATCTTTTATAAACTGTGTAAGGTGATTTTTGACTTTCCATTTTTGACTGTAATAAACGCCCCCTCTTTTGAAAAATGCACCGCCCCGGGGGCGTTTATTAGGAACAATACGGTAGGTGGATGACGTTTCAAAATACCGGGTCACAACTGCGCAAGAAACATGCTGCGCATGAATTTGACAGGAAATTGAGAGCTGATGGGTCATGGTTGCTCACCCTGGAAGTAGTCAAATGACTAGCTGAATGCTCAATAACACTGAATATACTAAGACCGTATGTTTCAGCCATTAGCATTTTCTTAATATTTTTTTGATTTCTTCACATGCTTTTAGGCCTATGTTAATTTTGTATAATTTGACTTGTTCATAAAGGTTTTGATTGAGAATATAACTTTGTTATAAGTTTATCTAACATGGTTATTTATTACGTTAGTACATAGGTGACCGTGCGCGTGCAGGGATAGCAAATGTTCTGAATCAAATAGTGCCTACCTCTAAAATCAGATCCAAATCAATACTAGTGTGAATTGAAGTCTATAAACCATGGCCAATGATAATGTTCAAGAAGTCAACTGGATGGTCGTAATGATGCAGGCACTCATCGGGCAGTGGAGTGCTTATGAAGATGATTTTGGACAGGAAAAGTATAGCGATGGTTCTTTGGTCTGTATTTGGTACCATGCACGAACGATTAACCCACAGTTCCTTATGCGTGACCTGAAGCATCTGACGTCACCGGTAAAAATGGACCGCATACGGATGTGGAAAATACCGCCATATGAGTAGATACAGCTTTTTAACCTCAGTAGAAAATGTTGTGCGACGGTTGAGACGGATCAGATTATTCGGAAAAAAAGCGGGCGATAAATAAGGGGTTATGGATGTCTTAATGCTCAGTAGAAAACAAGCTATAGATTGAAAATCGGGACTAGGCTCATAACATAAATTCTGAAAACTTGAATTGGGTTCAATCTGTTACCAGGCATGACCATGCAACATAGGAAAAAGTACTGCTATAGGTCTATACATGGGTAGCATATGGAATTATACTATTCTCCATGTCTCATTTAAAATCAAAATTGTAAAAGCATGTGCTTTCCCTAGTCAGACATTCCATTAGTGTCCTGTGTAGGCCCTTACATGCCAAAGAAGAAATGTTTCCATGTGTCAATGTGTTGCATGGATTACCTCAAACCTGGGCCTAAGTGGCTAACAGTGGGGAAGGGGCAGGAAGGTTGAGTGTCCCCTGCTCAAAACCCTTTCCCTTACTGCCGCCCCCCACCCAATAAAACGTACAGTGTCATGGGAGAGGGACCCAAATTCGCCCCCATCAGAAAAAAAATAGAAAATGCCTGCACCCATCTGACCCCCCCCCATTGGCAAAGGTCTGGTTATGCCACTGACATGGGCTCATCCAGTTTTATTTATGGGTGGATTACAAATAAACAGTATGTTCCTTGCAAAAAATGTTGTGGTATACATATAAAAAAAAACTTGTTTGAATACTATTTAGTAGCACAATTCCAATTTGATCAATGGTGTAAAATGAACCCTTGTCGGAGTATTGTTACCGAGTTTGACCCTCATTGTTTACTAATAGCATTTCAAATCAATGCCACATAGTTTGTGTGCAAGCGTCACGGATGTGACATGAAAAGTTATCATGGCTAAGTCATGAGCACGGGATAGTATCACTTTGTAGATATCCAGCTAATGAGCTATAGTGTATGTTGTTATTTTGAATGTCTAGGGCTTATATAATACTTGATGGAATTCTGTTGGGATAACGTATGAAACTTGGGTGAATTTTGAGGAAACTACCTAATGCAAATTTACACCTTGTTATGTGGCTTATAAATTCATGTTAGGGCCAAATCTATTGCACCCAATGTCAACCATTGTTTACAGTTGCAGTTTGATATTTGATGCACGTTATTGTGTTAATTAACAATCAAGGACGTGAATAGTACCTCACATTTTTTAGTGATTGTGTACAATGGGCTGTCTAAAAGGATTTTGCTGTATACAGCGACATTTGAACAACTTTCATAGTCTCATGAATAAATAAAATTTCAACTTAATATTAGAATTTTTGTCATTGCTTTTTGTTATTATTATTATTACTATCTGAAAAAAAAATCTTTGCTGACCTTTTTACGATATGAGCATAAATATCAAACTAACCCATTTGGAATTAGTCTGGCTTGAGCTTGCACTCTTCTATGCAGAGATTAAAGACATTGAAAATATCATAAAATGACTATTTATTTGAACCCTCCATGGTTTTAATATGTGATACATGATAGAGTTATTGTAATGAAATTTGACATGGAAGTATGATAGGTCAGCCATGTTGTGAGGTGGATATGATGGCTGACACAATTGACAAAAACACTACTCTGTCATAGTATACAATAGAGAATATATGCTACTTCACCCACATAGCGCTTCAAGGCATAAAGAATGGGGAATTCACTGATGTGGCAGACACTAACTCCAGTAAATTTTGAATTGAAAAATAATTTATTCACAATATTCAGTTGATTCTTATCTTGCATTTTGGTTCTATCCACAAATGTTTGTATCACAGTGTTAGCCAATGTTCTGTAGTTTCTGTCCATTTACTGAGAGAAAATATTGTGAATTTCTTCCAAAGATTCAATCTGCATGTCAAATTGGCTTACAAAAATACTAAGATGGACAGTTCAGATAATACAAAAAATCTTAATTTTTTTGTGTCAACTGCAAGGATCGCAGGAGGTGACACCTACCAGTCCTCAATTTTGTCTGCCCGTGTGGCCTTGTTTTCAAAGGTTAAAGTTTCGGGAAAAAATTCATTCAGAAGTAAAAGTCCAATTGCTATTGTCATGTGATGATGTGGGTCAAGGGTCACATACCAAGGTCAAAGGTCATTTGAGGTTCAAATTATAAAGTGGTCTGAAAACATCTAATCGGCCTCATTTGAGAAGTAAAAGTGTAATTGTTACAAAACTTGGATCATAGATGCCCTTGGGAACCTTCATACGATGTGGTCAAGGGTCATACCAATGTCAAGGGTCATATGAGATCAATTTATAAAATAGGCTGTAAACATCTAATTTGAAAAGTTGAAGTCCAATTGCAACCAAACTTGGGTCATACATGAAACATGCAGTGATGCCACTTTTCAGGGAAAACCCTGAATTCAGGGTTTTTGTTTGTCCAAATTTCAATGTTATTTATTTTCAGCCTGTTTTAGGGCTGATTTCACATGCTTTCCAGGGTTTTTATACCAGTTCAGGGTTTTTGATTGTACCTGGCCGGTATCTCTGAATATGGGAACCTTCATATGATAATAAGGGCAAGGGTCACTTGCAAAGGTCAAAGGTCATCTGAGGTCAAGTTGTAAAATAGGAGTGAGGAAAGGTGAATTGCAAAAGCAGGTGATACTTGTAGTCCAAGGACTACTTGTTTAGTAATTGAACAAGCTTGTGGATCACAAATGCCCCTCTAAATAACTTGATATCTTTGTGATTGCTGGTTGGAAACCAGTCACAAGACTGTCCTTTTTCGGTCACAAAATATCCTAAAATGAATGTTGAAGAATCCTTTCTTTTGGTTTAGGCAGGGTCAGCCATCATCTGTTGTTTAATTAAAGATGAACTAGGCTAGGCTATCACTTGGCTTTTGCAATTACCTGGCTTTCTTCACCCAGACTAGCTTTTTTTTAAAATACCTGTTTGAAAACATTTTTCGCAATTACTTGGGGTTCGCGATTAGTAGCACCCCCGGAAATGCAAACTTGTTCTGGTTCAGCTCCAGCTGCACCCACCCACCAAATTTGAAGGCTGTATGACCTGTGATCTCTGAGAATAAGGACAGACAGACAGATACACAGACAGACTTAGCCTATTAAGGTGCAATGAGAGATTTCAAGCCATCCATATTTTCTTTCATATGGAGTGGTTTCATATAGATAAGACACTCAATAGATTTCTTACCTTTTGTTTGGCTATAGAAATGGCTTAAAAGTGAAAACAAAAGGTGATTTATTATATGCTTATATTTCAATATAAAACATAGGCTGAATTTCCTACTTGCTCCAATTAGAAAATTTGAAATTTTACAATTTTTGTACCAAAGAAATAATTCTCTGCTTATCCTTTCACATGGGGATATTTTTGATAAAAAGCTTTACATCAGTGCAGAAAACAGACTTTTCACATTTTTAGGGACACCTGTTATGTGAATTATCTTGCTGCACCTTTAATATATAGGTACTGCCTATATCACTTGTTTTTATCCTGTTTATTTCTTTTTATTGTGTTTTTATTATCAATTAAATTATCCGTGCTGTAAAATAAATCTCCTTTCCGCAATGACAAAATCATTTGGTTGGTGGTTGCATGTAACTATAACAATTGATTTTTGATTATGCTAGCTGCCAAATGGAGTGTGTATATGTAGCAAGCACATCAATTCAAATTGTTTGATTTAGGACTACAGCACAATAAAGAATGGCAAAATAATTGCATTGGTATGGTTGGTCAATACTAATTACTCCTCAGTGTTTCACTCTGTCATCGGTCTCAAAATGGTGTGTCTTGAATGTGATCCAATATATAGGCTTATTTTAATCATAGACATAGTGTTTTAACCTGCATTGTAGCCTTATTAAGGGAATACTTGGGCAAAGATCTTGATTAAAAAGATAATGCAAAATGAAAGTCAGATTTGAACTTTAAAAAATGCAGTATTTAACTTGTAAAACATAAATTGTTTTAAAATTTTAAGCTGAGATGCTACAGTGTTTGTATTAAAATACAGCATTTTGAGAATTCATAACCTGAAGATATAATAAGCCAAGTTGATTGGGTAAAAATTTTGGCGACTTAGCGTGTAGAAATAAGACAGTTGTATTTCTGTTCACATAATGACATTTTAGCCTACAGATAGCTAGCTACCTGTAGGCTAATTGAGTCTAGACATATTAAATGGTTACACTGAGAAACATCTCCAAGGGTAGATAGACCATCAGGGTATAATGTTGTGGTGTTTTTACACCTCAAGGGAGCGGGATTAATTACCACTGTTTGTTGTTATAAAACAGACTTAAAACAAAATAAATCAGAACACCCTTAACAAAGATCTTCTTCATATTGATCCACTTCATATTGAAGTGGATCAAATTAAACTTTGAATGGTGATACAGTATGGCGACAAAGTCAACAACACACGCTGTGGGTGTCCAGAACCCACATTCTGTCTTGTGCTATCAGCTAACCTAAAATTAGTCAATAATCTGAAAGTTGTAGTATTTACTCCGTTTGGAAGGATGCGATGAAAAGCAATGAAGTCATTTGGAGATAGCAGCTGTTTTGCCTATTCAGAGTCTGCTATACTATTAAAATAGAAATGGAATCACTCTGAAGTGGGCCCTGTGTACAGTACTTATGTTTGCTATTTGAGGAGAAAGATTATTTGCACTTTGATTATTTGCACTTTTTAATGAAATTGTGGAAAATATACTGCATTTATACAAACACGGATTCCTTTAAAAAACAAGAAGCATATTTCAAATTGTTAATTATTATATGTGGCATAATTTTGCATACAAAATCCAGTAAAATTAAATGTATGCTGAAAATAGCCTTTTCAGCATCAGCCTTAGCAGTGATAGCACAGCTTGCTCTATCGCTAGATAAACCAGCTATCTATTCTCAACAATCCAGAGAAATGAGTCATCCTACTCTGAACCAGGGAAGGATCAAAACAAGATCAAATGTTACTTCCTGAAAACTTAGATGTTTGACCCCTTCTGGTTGTATGGCCATTGTTGCCCTTAATCCTTGGCATGATGTTGAATAAAGGGGAAATTTATTTGGGTGTTGGCACACAACTGAAAAAATGACAATTGAATAAAGATAAATGTTGTAATGATCGTAATTGACCTGTTTTGTCAGAGCTGTCAAGATTGATCATGATGTTAGGACCAAATCATGACAAACCTCATACACTAATACTTGTAAGCTAACATTTGTAAGTGTATGTACTGCAAAATGGTGAAAGATGTGTCAAGACCACAGGGATACAGAACTGTCTGGACTGAGGAATATTTGCGTGTTTCAGATATTGTTGCTTCTAAATTGTATTTGATGCCATTTTTGAACATTTTTGTGTCATCTGCTTGTAGCATTCTTGGTCATCCTTTAAAGCAAAGTATCTAACAGAATGCGCTTCAGATATTGTTGCTTCTAAATTGTATTTGATACCATTTTGAATATTTTTGTGTCATCTGCTTGTAGCATTCTTGGTGAATGCACCTGGCAGCTTCATAATAAAATGCTGCATAACCAAATGAGGGACTACAGTTCATTCAGCCCCAAGCTTAAATCTATCCCTGAAAACAAGGGACTTGAGATGCTGTAGGCATTTTCCTATTAAACACCATTTTGCCATTGATCAGTCATGGTGATAATTTATTAATACGAATAAAAATTCGTTTTCTTGGCAATGGGCGCCGCCATTAAACATTATAGCTACAGCTAGGTACCAGATATACATAAACTGAATATGACATCTTTTTTAGAATTAATAAATATGTTCCCTGACAATTTATTTGCCCAGGTTATTCTGAAAATATGCTGTATGTAATGAGAACATAATATAGAAATAAATAACCGACGGAAATAAAAATCAATCGACGAAAGTCATGTTGTGAATGTTTGTAACTTAACACTATGAGATCTTTTGGAGAGTTAAAAATGCGGTGAGTTGTCACTTCAAAAGCAACGCATTTGAAGAATTATATATAGCAAACGCTGTGAGTAGGCGTTTTAGTGATTAGTGGAAATGTTTGTTTGAGAGTTTAAAAGATGGTGAGTTGTTACCTTCAGAGTATTAAAGATTTAGTTAAAAAGTTGTATGTGGTGTGTTATGACTGTGTTAATGTGACATTTTGAATTAGGGCAGGTTGTTCCGAAGTTTCATATGGGCGATTTACCACAGAGTATCATAATTTTTTTTGTTTGCTGTCTTCCCAACATACGTTTCAATAATATGAAATAGAGTATGTTACACATCAAAAACTTTCTGTACTGTGAAGGGGACAACTCACCATACCATATATGTATCGCGCTAACCTACCCTCCCTATACTTGACCAGTACAACCTCTTTTTTATTCTTCGTATTAACACACCAAACCAGTATGTTACGCAAACCAACTCTTGCATTAACTCACCACCTGGGGGAAAACTCTACAAAAAGGCCTTCAATGTTGTAGGGTTTTCAAACTGCTCCTTCAATAACACAACATAGTCTCCACATCCCAAACGTTGCCATATCTAACTCGGCCATTAATGAGTAACTCACCATATTTGACCTCTCTTAATTACTACCCCCACTTTAAAGTACAAACATTCCCAATTCGCCAATATAATATACAACGATCAACTGTTGCCAAACATTACGCTTAACTCTTCCCACCTCCCGGATGTGATATCTCACCATATTTGAATGCTCCAAATTTCCTGCGCCTGCAAAGATGGCAGCCACAAGTGCCGAAATGACGAATAATTTAATTTGTGTATTTTTATTCCGTCTTATCAACTGTTGATCAGGCAAAAGTATTAAACTGTTTGATAAAGGACCTTGTTATCTCTAGCAATTGTCCTTCTTTTTGAAAGATTTTTGCCGATGAACACAGTGGATAATAATGGCAATAGAAAAAGTCATATGCGCTATTTACCAGGAGATGATCTCACCGATAAATGGCAGATACTCAATAGAAAAGCACCTTGACTTTCCTTCAGTAGTGGACAATTACCATAACTGATGCAGTACATTCAACCATTATTACCTCCAACAATGCACTACCTCATTTGCAGTGATTGTCTTTTTTAAAGATTGTTCTTGTTTTTGTACTGTTCTGCATTAAAGGTGTTTGTTTAGTAAACTATTGTCTGATAAAGTCTTGTTGACATAAACTTGCAATTTTCTTTTTGGTTAATGAATCATCTTAATTAGCTAAATTGAGTTCATTAGCCTTAAATTTTGGGCTGATTAAAGTTACTTTCTATAATCCAGTAATAATCCCTGTCAAATCAGTTAAACATGCAGTTTTCTGAACCCTGTATCACCAAATTATTTAAGTCCAACAGGAAAAATAATAATACATGTACAACACTGTTTATGTACTGCTTTGTATTAAAAAGTGTTTAACATTAAATACAGGTAAGCTTTCAATTGAAGTTAGCATAATGTAACATAAATACCATACTGACCCGAGTATAGTCCCATGCTCGATTATAATCCCACCCACAGTTTTGAAAGAATTTGAAAAATATTAATAAATCCTATTATAATCCCACCATAAGTTTTTAGCTGGAAGGCAATAAATTACATGCGATTTTTGTTACAATCATTTACTGTTTTGGTAGTACCTTTTTGTGATTTTCTTTACAAAATTAATGAGATTCATGCTTCAGTTCATTTACAGGTCTTTCTGACTTAACACTTTAAATGACATCATATGGGATAAAGAAATCTCATCTTCCGCCCCCATGCAAACCTTCTCCATTTAAAATCTGTAACTGAAACCAAAACAACCCCACCACATCATATTTTAACGATGACATTAGAATATTGCTTTTCTTGAGTTGCACTCGTTAATCCCTCGTAAAAGCAACACAGAATGACAGGTGGCAAACTTGCAAATGAACGGTAATTCAGTAATAACATTTCACAAATTTACAGCTCGGTAGGACGCCGCCGATTCCCACCACTTGGTTTTCCTCCTCGACAAACTCGACACTGTGACTGGTATGCAGGATGGGAAACACTAGTTGTTAGAGCTCAATTAAATTGAATTGAACTCAAATCAAACCTAATCATAATGATATTAAAATTGAGCTTTTTGCCTCTGTGTGACTGCATGTGTGTGTGTGTGCTTCAATTAGCCTATCTTGAAGGTTAGCAGAGTCGTTTCCCCACCCATAATTCATTGGGACATGTACGCGTTTCAAGATGTTATCTTTTTATATGTCGGTGCTTTCCTTCTTGTACGGGAAACGTTTGTTCCTTGCCAGCGGAACCCCTCTGCAGCTGTAACATCCCAAAAGCATTCGCAAATTGCAACAATAAGTACATTTTGCATGATCAGTGAACATCAAGACTGTAAAAGACTATTCAAAACATACAGGTGTTCTGAACATAGATTAGCTAAGGCAAATTGTCAAATTAGCTATGATAATGAGAGGCCTCCTCACTTGAAGTATAGTCCTAAATGAGCAACTCTTGGTATGAATTATGCCTGACATCTTTCAATTATTCTTATGCTAGCATTTGGCATAACAGTCAAGCAGGCTAATAAGAGGCTGTGAATTTCCTGGATTACTCGTTTGATTTCCTGTGTTGGTCCTCTCTGTCTGCTCGTCGTTCACAGTTTTTAAGCTATGCCACATTTACACTGATGAAACTGGCTGCATAATTAACACACTAGACCAAACAATCAGTGAGGGTGCGAGAGAGTGAGTGACCCAGATTCTTGCTATGCAAGTTATAGATCTCCTGAAAATTTCTGCTAGAAATTTGTTCCACCATCAACATGGGTATGGACAGGCACTAGCATGCAGACATGCTCTCACATACACATATGTATAACCCATATACACATGGACAGGGGAGTTCCGTAAACCTGACCCATCTGACACACTTTTTTCTGACACACTTATGAATTTGGAAACCCTTCACGAAATAAAGCACAGGTTTATTCCATGAAGGGTTTCTGAATTCATGAGTGTGTCAGAAAAAAGTGTGTCAGATGGGTCAGGTTATGGAAACTCCCCATGGACAGGCATTCAGACATGTACTCACATACACATGTGTATGGCACTGTATGCACACACACACACTGCACATTCTCACACCCCAACACACACACACACACACACACACACACACACACACACATGCACACACACATACAGACACAACACACACAAGCACATGCTCACACACACACACACACACACACACATGCACACACACACTCTCCTTTCTTTTCATCAAAATATAAAGCTTGTTTTTCATCCTCAATGAACCACCTTTGAGCATTTTGACAAAATCAATTACATGGTGCTAAGTCTCCATTTTGCCCTTAGTAAGCATTCTTTCATTAAAATTGGCCCAAATTCACAATCACATTTATGATTATATTTTATTGTAGGCATTACCCTTTACTCTGTTCAACTACTATACTATTAATTCCCATTGTAGTAGCATACATAAAAGCAATTGTATTTCACTTAAAATTGCTTCTTTTGATGTTTAACTAGGACATTATTACTGAACCATACTATTCATTTGACTAGATTGGCATCGATATCCTTTGATTCACTTCCATCAAATAAACTCAATCAAAAGTTCTTTATTTCCCTAATTCACACTCAATTGACTTTAACTCAAGGCTCTACATATTGTGCATGTTCCTTTATTCCAGCCAATTTGGCATTTGACATAGATATGTGTGTAATAAGTGTTATAACAAGTAAAACAAAGTTCTTTGAGTTTTGTGTACTTGCACACTTTCAAATTCCATAACATATGCAATCAATTTATTGGATTGAAAATTTGTATCCACAATTCAGTATTTTGCTCTAGTTGTTAGTTTATGCTCATGTAAATAATTATGTCAAAAAAGTTCCTTAAACATTTAATTGATCATATTAATGACAAGTGTTTAAGATCAGTCATATTAATGACAAGTGTTTATAAATCAATGATACAAATGAGTTAATTTATTGGGGTCTTTGCACTTGATGCCATCCTGTCTCATATGTCATTAGTGACCTTTAAGTGACCCAGAAATAAATGTGTCTAACTGGAGAAAATTGACAGAACTCAAGTCAGAGTAAGAAAAAGGGAAAAATGCGTTTCTGTGGCGGCAATATGACCGGCGGACCAATCCAAGCAGCAAAACTAGCGACATGACATACAGTAGCAAATGATTTGTCCGTAGACTTGTACATCAAATTAAGTCTGGGGGATATTACTGGCGGTGTTAAGTTGCAAACAGCAGGATGTCGATTGGAACTGACGTGCTGGACGAAGAAGGGTTGCCCTACTTGCGAGACATTACAGGCGCACTTTTGACATGTGGGCAGGCATGCAGGCAGGGCCAAATACTGGTGATATTGTTGCATTACACCAGTACTGATCGAACGTGGTGTCTTGCGTGAAAATGCAGAAAGGTTTCAAATTGTGTGAAAAGCAGCAAAGGTTTTGAAATGCAATTGCTCATTGGGTGCAAAACTGAAAATAATATGTAGATTTCTGACACTGTTGAATTTAAAGAGTATTTGGTCTCATCTTCCAAATTAGTATCTTATCTCTGCATTGTTTTATAAAGGTATCAAGTTGATTGATAGTATAATTGAAACTGTCATGAAACCATACTCCATAAGAAAAGTAAGGTATTGATCCTAAATGGGTTTGGATAGCAAAGTAGGTCAAATAATAAGTGTTACGTATCGGATGATATGTTGCAAAATGAAGTAGATCCTAGATACGCAGTCAAACATGATTTTCTTGTGACAATATACCGTGGAGATTTTGGGCTTCATAGGTTACTTATTAAAATATTAATGTTGCCCCATCCGATTACAACCTATCATTCTTTGTGTTTCATAAGGAAGTCCATAATTTCCAAAATGTCATTTGATTCTGATAGCGGTAATTGTGCGTATTAGCCTATAAATTACTGTACAAATAACTCCTGGTAACCTTAACCCATACTTTAGCTTCTGGCATCATAACGGGAAAGAAATCAGCCAAAATACTTTGCAGATCAGATAAATACAAGATTTTTAATGTTACCCAAATCTCAGGTTTGATGGGGACATGGGGTGTGTGTTGAGGTTGAGGATTGAGTAGGGCCCCTTTAAGGTATGGAATAGTCTTATTGATTCACAGGAGTAAGCATCTAAACATACACATGTTTTTCAGCCAGAACTAGGAAGATCCCAAGAACTAGAAGTAAAATATGAGCTCATCATAATTCCTATGCTGGGTTATGGCATCAACCTACATATCCATTTCATTTTCAGCGTATGTGTTTGCCTCATGGTTTGCAATCCAAGGAACATTTTTTCATGAGCCGAAGAGATTTACTACTGCTATTGATCATATCATATTGTATTGCACAGCACTTCATATTTTTTGTAGGGCTGTGTGGTATAAATTTCTGACAGCGAAGTGAAAAGGTCTTCCACTGAACCATACATACCTCATGATTGAATCCCTTGTATTTTGTGTTTAATATACAAGGTAGTTTTCAATCCGGCACATTGAGACCATTGTCTGCCTTTTGTGTTGTTGATAAGAATGGCGCCTAACAATATCATAAATTTCATGCACACCTTGAGCTATTCCTTGAAATTTCGTATTACTCATTTCACTCACTTTTCTTCAACTTTAGTTTGGATGCACTTAATGGAATGATAGATGGCATTACATGTTACACATGCTTTTCATGGGTACAGTGCTACACAGCGAGTTGAAGTTTGGTGAATTAAATTGCAGGATTGAGTTATTTAATTATCTATCAATATTACTTAAAGGAAAAGACAACAACAAATGTAACAAAATCACTAACAAAGGACACAAATTCTGAATATACTTTACACAAAGTAATATTTATATCAAAGTCACTATCACATCAAAACAGGTCTTAAATATAACTCACTTTCTTCTGATTTTGTGGGTTTACTTGAATATTGACCAAAGAAGGGACCGAAGCAGTTTTATATTTCAAGCAAGTGCATCCAAACTAATAAAGTGGGAATTACATAGCAAGGGAGGTTTATCTGTCAGCACCTTTCCATTAGAGTTACAGGATCTCAGGCTTTCTGGCATATTACCTGTAAATAGAACTTTACATCGGCTTTGTTGAGATTCCTGCCATTCTTAGAGAGAATTTGCCAGCATTTCCAACACCATCCAACTAATTACATTGGGGCATGCTAAGGTTATGATTGGAATTAATATTTCAATCCGGATTAGAGGGTAATATTGTCTGTTAGCACATCTTTTCCTTGTGTGTTTTTCAAACCTAACTTACATGTTAGAAGTGTAGATTTCCTGTGGGTTTATTGTAAGTCGAGTGAGGATTCTGTGACAACTTCACTGTTGCACTGGATGTTGTCACAAAGTGTACTTTCTTTAACATGAAAGCAGAAGGTTGGATCTATAGAATATAGAAAGTGGTGTTTATGCAGATGGAGGGAGGGAGGGGGGCTAAGCCCAGGGGTGCTGGTACTAAGTGGCAGGTGTCTAACTGTTCTCTTCATTTGTGCTTAATTTACACCTTCACGCATCATATCAATAGGGTTTTGTCATCAGACAAGGAGAAATTTTTGTCACTAGTATGCATGTTTTGGGTTAATATTGTAGCCAGAAACCCAGGGATGTACAATCACTTTTGTGTTTGGAATAAATTCATATTTTGGAAAATCACTGAGAAAAAACTCACCTGTGGCGACATGTCTTGGACATGTGATGTTGGGTAGAATTCCTCATTTGTCAAAGATTGAACCCCTGCAGAAAATGTCACTCTTTTTTTTAAGATGTGGCTGCCAATATCTGATAGGTTGAATTTCTCTTTCTTATTGCTACCTAGTTATTCAAAATATATGCTTATAGTGATAGGGAGACATGCCCAAGTTTTGGCATGTATAAATGTGAACTATTCATGAGGCAGTAGTTCCTCAACATAACCTATGTAATATTGGACATGACCAACAATCTAAATCAAGTGAAGGGATAAAACATATTTGTAGAGATAATAAGTAAATATGAAAGGGTTCTGGTTCTATCAAAATTTCCAAGTTAGACCGGGCAATCTGGGATGATGCAAAGCATGCTCCCACGATACCATCATGTAGTGATACGCTTGAGTTATCTTTAGCATATATGCCAGTTTTTCAGGAAAACTAGCTTTTCACAATATTTTTTCACTTCAAATTTCTTGCATTTTTTAATATATTTTCACTTCAGCTGGATTTGGGTCTTTTTCCCCCCAATTCACATCACACACTTTTTGTATCGCCTGACCTAAGCAGAAAGACACATAGGGATCACTTGTCCCACTGTAGTCTATTGTTGTTGATGTCTGTTGATGTCTGTTGTAAAAGGGTTAACATTTGCCTGTAATATCATCATACTCTGATGGATTTTTAAATCCATATCATCTTTGAGGTGTCCGTGATCACAATAATATCGGATTCCTACGCAAATGATAATGATAAAATTGGATGATTTGCGCCCAATATTTATTGGTCGTCGCTATGAGATTTAAAATATTGTGCTCGACTGTGTCTCGCCCAATATTTTTCAACTCATACTCGACCAATAAATATGGGGCTCAATCACTCCAATTTTATATACCAACCTCGATCACAAGGCAACATGGGCACCCCCATTTTGTTCATGAGTCACAGGTCACCATGACATGTCCACGGTCAAATTCCATGTGAGGTCAGTTGTAAGATAGCTGAAATGTAAAATGACCTCATTTTAAAGTTTAAATGTTCAATTGGAACCAAACTTGAATCATTGGTGAAACATGGGATTCCTCATGTGTTGATGAGTCAAAGGTCACATACCACCAGTCAAAGTCATGTGAGGTCAAGTTGTAAGATAGGTTGAAATGTAAATTGCCCCGCATTTGAAAAGTTGAATGTTCAATTGGAACCACCTTGTGTCATAGTTAACCATTGGGATGCAACCCCTCATTTGTTGATGAGGTCAAAGGTCACATACACGGTCAAAGGTCATGTTGAGTTCACGTTTTAAGATAGGCGGAAAATGTAAAATTTGGACCTCATTTGAAAAGTTGAA
Organism: Ophioderma brevispina; assembly: GCA_023653785.1. NCBI lineage: Eukaryota > Metazoa > Echinodermata > Ophiuroidea > Amphilepidida > Ophiodermatidae > Ophioderma > Ophioderma brevispina. The sequence goes on along the minus strand of JAMKCH010082466.1, from coordinate 141,285 downwards.
GTTCAATTGGCACCAAACTGGTTTAATGGAGTTTACCTGCAAACCCTCATTTGTTTACTAGAAGTCCCAGGTCACATATCAAGGTCACAGGTCATGTTTAGGCCTATCATTCACTAACTGCGATTGCAGGCGACACAACGGTCCGACCGTGTATTTTTCAATTTCCCCCCCCACTTTTCATTTTCAAGAAGTTTAATAAGACTCAATGGCATATCTGCTTAAGGGTTCATCATACAAGACAGGACATGCACAATTTTCAGAATAAGAAAGAAAGCGATTTGCCTTGTAAACCGTGTCTTAATAGGAAATAACCTTGAATTTCATAGAATTTCAGTATGATCACAGAGACACTCAATTATATACTGATCATAACATTAGCACATTAAAGTCTGAGTCAAATGTCGCCAAAATTGAAAATGTGTGATCAGCTGAGTGGAGTCGAGAGGGATTTAATCACATCCATTTTCCTCGAAAAAGCCCTCAAGGTTTTGCCACCTTAACAATATCAACAAGATTGGGAAATTGACAGTATATTTTTTTCCGTTTTGATCGTTCTATTGGAAATTGACTTTTTATCTTTTCAGGGCCTCCCCCCCCCTTCTAATCAAGAGGGGTATCGCTAATAAACCTTTAATTCTTTTAAGTGCATTGTGTATCTGATCAATAAATGAGTAGTGATGAAATATTCTTAATTGTGTGGACTTACATTTGGCCATGAGGGGCTTGGGCAAAAAAGGGTAAAACACTTATATCAAAATGTGCATAATCTAATCCGGATTTTGTCCAATTTTATATTAATACAACCACATGTGAGCTTCATTTTAGCACTTCAAATGAAAATTTGGGTTTGTTAAATTTGGCAAGTTTCAAAAAGAGATCATCTCAGTTATGTTTTATTTTGCCACCCAGTTCATGTTTGTTTTAGCCACAAGGTCAGTATCAGCATGGTTATAGTGGATACGGTAGGCCTATATATGTTCTTACCCGTATCCGCATATATGATTATGAGCTAATTAGCTGAATGCATGTTATCCTTAAAGTCAGCTGTTTATTGTAATTGTGAACTACCGATATGGTATCTCCTGTGTCACTGCGCAAGCATAGTGGTCACTCATGATTTATCCGAAAGAGTCCAAAGTATTTGAAATTTGGCAGGAATATCTTAAAAGTGACAAATAAGCCTGTAGAATTCTCAATCTGTTTACCTTTTCCAACTGAAGAAATTGACCGCAACGAATAAAACGGCAGTTTTCAAAGATACGAAATCTCCATTCATTACGTGGTAGTAATAAGTGTCCGAACGGACACTAATGACTACAATGTCTGATTTTGTCCTTGTTTAGGTTTGCTTCTGGTCTTAACCTTTGCAGGGTATATGTTAGGATAACTATAATTGTCACATACATAACAATCTGATTTTTTGATTATTTTTCGATTTCTGATTTAGAAAATCACTGATAAGTGCCGTTAATTTTAGACACTTTTAAATTGTTGCTTTACCATGTTTAATTCTAATTACTGTCCCCCCCCCCCCCCCCATACTCCCTTCACCTCATAAATTAGTTTGTACTTTGTGACCAAATTAAATGTCAATAAGATGAGTGATGTTGCAAGCTCACCACAATTAGCTCACTTCATAGCCTTATTGCGATCCTATCTGATGCATTTTGGGCTGCATAAGGGGCAGATTGCTGATAGTTTGTTTGACATCATCTAAAGGTACATTTTTGTCAAGGAGAGGAAAAGGAAAATCCACCTATTTTTGTTTTCAAATATGTCAGTTTCCAATCAGAATAAAACAAGTTTGTTTGACATAATCTGAAGGTACATTTGTTGGCAAGGAGAAGAAAAGACATTTAAAAAATCCACCTATTTTTGTTTTAAAATCTGTCAGTTCCCAATCACAGCAAAACAAAAGCATATTTGAAACCAGGTCATTAACTTCTCATCTTGTGAAAGATAATCATCGTAAAAGCTTTTCCTGATTGCTGTAGAAGTCATATTATATTGCATACTGTACACTCTTTAGAACTAAACCAAACTTCAAAACATGTTAAACTAAAATTGAGGTGATGCAGATCTGCCTAACACAACGTGTATTGTACCTTTGAGAAATTTAATATTTACTTTAAAAAGTTGTGTGACAGTAAAAGCATCAATTGAAAGGTAGCTGAAGTACTGGCATGCCTAGCTCACAAGTTAATGATTATTGTGGTCAATTTTGTTATAAACTACCAAATCCTACATGAGATAAAACACAATCTAGGGATCCTGCTAGCAGATTTATTGCTAGTCCCATCTCTACTTCTCACCCTGTGAAAATCTGCAGGAAGATAATTGTCTACAATTGTTGTTGCCGACCGAATCTGATACCCTGTTTGTAGCAGTAACGGATGTAACCGATGCGTAACCATGCGCGGTCTTCATCAGTTTAAAAGCATTGATCCTCCTAACTGACACAACTGGTTTGATGAGGCGTTTCGAACTAATTACTGCTCATATCCTTATTTAAGAGCCTATATTAGTCTCATGAGGCCAGAGGCAAGAATTTTCAAGATATAGATATGTGACTGTAATACATACATTATTACTATGGCATGATGTGACACCTCCCTCACACTCATATCATAGCAGAGTTCTTGGGTCAAACCCTACATTGGATTTACAACTTTGATGATCACTGATTTAGTTAACAAGTTTGGGTGTGAGCAAAATACAACCAATGTGATCTTACTGACTGCATTGAACATTACGTTGTCTCTCTCTCTCTCTCTTAGGCCAGATTCAAGTGAAGCACTTCATTGGGACTTGAAATCAAAGAACTCTCTTGGACCCTGTACACATAGCAAAATCACTTATTTCAATGAAGTGTTAACAAAGAGTAAAAGTTGTAAAGTATGCATGCATCCCTTACTTTGATGAAGTTTAAAATTGCTAATTTCAGTGAAACAAAGTATAATTAAGCGTATGCACCCAAACTAAGTGAATTAGTGATATGCAACAGTTGCATCCCCATTGTCAATTTTCAGTAAAATATTATTATAAAAATAGCAATTTAAAAAAAAAAAAAACTAACTCTACACATAATTTTAATCTTTTATTTTCTGCTAACTTGTATGTAATTGTATCTTATACCCCATTTACACTGGGCCAGAAGTTGAATTTAATTCAATTGAGTTGTTTATATTATTTACTTTTTCCTTATGTACAAATGTGTGCAGTTACAATTGATAGATGTTAAAAAGTTGAATTCGTAAGTTGCTCATTAGCAACTTACTTTTGAATGAATTTGAATAAGTTGTCATTGAATTAGAATTTTTTGCAGAATAAACAAAAAACACATTATCAATTTCATGTCTACTGGCTATAACGAATGACCCGCGTCTGTGCATTTCCAGCTTATCACCAAGCAATGCAACTGTGCTTGTAAAGAACTAAACATGAAAGTAACATGAAAATTTGAAAGTGCATTTTTCAAAACCATCTGCCATGACTAGGTTGTTTTTCCCTTTCCGCATGGGGCACACATTCTTATCTTCATTGTTTCCTAAATGCATTGAAACAAATCTTTTGATCTTTAGCATTTAATAACTTAAGTGAGAGTTAAATTCTTTCTTGGATGATATAATCTTTCTTGAATACTAAGGATCCTGAATTGAATAATTTCAAACTCATTAACCACAAAAAAATGACACTGTTTAAGATTCGCACATTTTATCTTCATATTTTCCTTATCTTGGTATTTAGCTAGTATTGTTACAATAATTCCCTTGACTCTGATGGGATTTTCTGATGCTTATACATTATTGCCAAATGACTGGTCCCTTGAAGGTCAAAATGGTTCAACGTTGCCTAATACATGTCCCAATTTGAAGGAATAACCTCGGAAGTCATCCAATGTGACCCGAAATATCAGGTGTTTGTGTGATAGGGAAAAGTCCTATTCTTGGAAGAATCCCCCATGAAGAATCCCCCATCTGATATTTGTTATTTAAAAGTATTATTTTATTAGACAATATAAGTCAAAATTCAGCTAATAATGCTTCAGAAAGGCTTGCTTTATGCTTACCCCTGCAGGGCACTACCACCTATGATGCAATCTATCTGATTGGCTCGATCATTAAAGGACACAACATGGGATAGCCCTCTGAGTAACCAATCAAAAGATTGCTTCCATATCTCTGTGTAAACCAAACCATATCACCATTCTGGGAGTATCTCTGATTTTCTCATTACATGATATTACCTTCCAAGTAACCAATCAAAATAGTACTTAGATGCTGATGGATAGGCTGGTAGTGCCCGGGAGGTTAAAATCATAAAAAAATGCATGCATGGGGGGGGGGCCCTCTTGCCTTGTAAAAAAATAAATATTTAGGTTCTCCTACACCCCTCCCTCATCTGATTTAGTCATTAGACCTACATGAAAATCAACAGCAGGCCCCTTAACAAAAAATTAAATCTGAATACCTGAGTCCAGAAATTCACATACACTTGCAATAACTGACAAACACATCTTCAAATGCATCCACTGCATCGGCATGACATCAAATGGTACACCGTTTTGGCGGTTGTGCATGCGTACATCTGAAATAATTCTTCTTAGCATGTCCACAAGTCATTAGTAATTGCTTGTGGTGGTGTCAGGATTTATTCAACTGAGCAAGCTGATCCGGGACCGCGTGTATCCATGATACGGACGCTCCTAACATGGCCCGCTTTTGAGACTGGGGTGGATTGGGAACAGTCGGGGGGTTTACACCCTACTCTTATGTACATGTACAGTTGTGAATCTCTGTACACGGGACTGACAGCTTAACGTCCCATCCGAAGGACGGGATGCTTTCATGATTCATTTGCCCAATTCCAAGTGAACCGTGGAGAGAGACAGTATTCTGCAATTTTGATCATTAGCTCGTCTACAGTTCAATCAGAAATGAGCAACGTGTAAAGTCCCAACAAGTTACCCCGCCGGGATTTGAACCCGGGATTTTTGGTAAATTTGCACCACAGGCAAGCACCCTAACCGCTAGGCCATGCTCTCCCACTACAACTGAAATGTACTGAAGTATTTTGATAATGATTGTATTGCCACAGGAACTTTTAAAGCATTGATATTTTTTGATGCAGCTGCAATTGGGCTACAAAATTGTAGAACTAGCAACACCAGAAAGTTGCTGTGCAATCAGCATTGAGGACTTACAGGAGGTTTAAGGTAATCCTGGTTTAAGGATACCAGGCTGTGAGTAAGTCAAGAGGTCAAAACATCCCCAAATCCTTAATCTGTGCCAGTTTTGAATTTGAAAGTGGCCAGCTCAAATGCGCTTGTTTCTGGAGTGAGGAATGCACTATAGTTGCATGGTATCACAAAACTGAGTGAAATATTTGAAGGAAGGATTTTGTTTGTTCACCAGGAAGGTGTTTCCTGGACAGGTAATATAAGTACAGAAATTTCAGTAGGGTAGAAGGAAAAGCTTTTGGTGCAGTAACAAGTATGTGGAGGGGTTTATTAAAGCATTCTCCTAGGAAATATTGCTAGAGACTTGGCTTTCTTCCACTCTGTTTAATGTAATTTTATCTGCAGATGGTGGTGGTTTTCTTGGCCAAAAGCAGTACATCAACAAATATACCACTTTCTGGAAACACAAAAAGTGGCACATAAAATGATGTAGCAGTGGTTATGGTCCTGTATAGATTCCTCACCGAATCTACTTTCCCTGAGATAAGGTCTACTGTTTTTTGTTTGTGTGTGTGTGCCGTAACAGAGGAAAAATATTTGGGTCGGTTGGATTTTTTACAAAGATAAACTTCACACTGTTTTACTTTAAATGAATACAGCACTACTCTTTAAAGCTTTTTCAATGACACAGCAAAGATATTTTAGTTGTAGTTGGTTTGTTATCTTGTTTTTTTTCTTCATCTTTGTGTTGGTAAAAGCACTTTAAAACTGTAAATGAAAATCATGGGTCGGTCAGCAGATTTTGTTTATTTTGTGCTAATTAGTATACCAAAATTTTAGTTGGCAGGGTTTTTTTTCAGGTTGGTAAGGTTACGGCAAACAAAAACATTTTTTTTGGTCTAAGTGTAATTTTACTATTATAATGTATATCTTTAACACATTTACCCAAAGTGCTATCCTATCAAAAAGTCTAAGATTGAAGTTTAACATGCCACATTTTAGATGGCTTATCTTTATGTACATGCATGAATTCAAAGCATTGCATAATGAAATCTCAAATGTTTGTAAACAAAATTATTGTGACATCAAAAATCTGCATTGGAATACCACTTTTTCAAGTTGTATTCTCTATTCACATATTAATATTTTTAAAAAGGAAGTGCATAGTTTTTCAGGAATAATTGATGAAAGCAAGTTATTGTGATGAATTGAAAAGGGAAGGGAAATATAACTGAAATTCTCTCTAACAGTATTGTAATAACTTGCAGTTCAGAGAAACATTAGTGGTGCATAATCCATAGTCGGAAATACAAATCATCATACACATGTTCACTCAAAGTGAAAGTATTATATAAGAATGGTACTGCAGCAATTAGAAGAAGCTTGTAGTCGCCTGCTCTGCAACCGAAAGATGATGATGGTAAAGTATTGCATATAAATGCACTCAAATTTAAAAACTTTTTTTTTTCTTCAGAAATATCGTAATACCAATGAGGGCATTTTCTCCTAGTTGGAAAGAGAGTGGTCATGGCGACAGACTGACAATGTGATATATTTATGTTTGATTGTTAACCATGTTAACATATAAGCTTCAGTCACAATTTTGAAGCTCCAAATATTGGATAAGCCTTGGCTTATATGTAGGAAATTATAGTACATGCATGTATGTATACTGTGAATTCTTCCTGAAAATTAGGGATGTCACTCACCCACAGAGGTGCACTGACCTCAAATATTGCAGTACAGGTATGTGCAGCAGTCAAGACTTCCAGTTCACACATCTTCTGCAGTTTATAAGACCCCTGTCATGCCTTAACATAATGTAACATAATGTAATGTAGTGTAACATAATGTAATAATGTAACATAATGTAATGTAGCAATTAATATTTGACACATGTGACACAGACACAAGTTTGCATGGAGAAATTTGAGTCTTATGAGTACTGTGAAACTGAGATAAATTGTCAGTTTCTCTTACGAGGGAGATTGATCCATGACTATGGACCAGTAACACTGATAAATTTCAGACCCAAGGTTTTATCTATAGGCAGAATGGAGAGTTTATTGAGGAGTATTATGCGTACGGTGACAAGTAACAAGGTTCAGTATTGTTCAGACATTTAAAAACAAAAAGGCAGCATTTGAATTGAATCATTTCCCTTATGAGTGGAGTTCATTAAGAATTGGGGTAATATGATATCTCTTGGATATGGAACATACCAACCTGACAGCTTAGTTCTGCAATCTCTGACTTCTGTCCAAATAGAGAACCAATAAGAAGATTCCTATATTCAAGATGAGAGATGACTAACAAGTATTTCTTTTGCTCTACTACCAATTTAGAACAAAATTCAGATCCTAAAATCAAAATTATAAAAAAATGAGTACCCTTTGCACCTTCTTTGTATCATGTGCTTTAATCCATTAACAGAATACAGAGTAGGTGCAAAATGTAATTATGCCAAGAAATAAGTTTTGAAGAACCAACTTTCACCAAAAAAAATATATAACTCAGTTCTCAACCCTCCAAGTGATGTACTGGGCAATCAAGACAGAGGAATAATTAAATTGCAAAATCATCCTGCGACCTGTTCCAGCAAGTGTTAACAGGACCAATTGCATGTAAAGCACACAAAATTAGCTCAGTTTACATTAATTTGGCCCAAATTTAAGCCAAAGATGGTCACAATCCCTCAAAATTAAGATGAAAATGCAAATATTATTCCATCCCAATGTTTCAAGTCAGTTTAGGGAGGAAAGTTGTCCTCCCGGTTGCTGTGCCACTGACACACCTTTACCCAAACCAAAGTTAGGTTCCCCTGCATGGTTACTCACAAAAGGCTGCATAAACTGTAGTCAGTCAGAACTCAGAAATAAAGATTGTGTTTAGCCTTCTGTAATAATATGTCAAACTTTGTACATGCAACATGACTGATAATACTGATGCTAGCCTATCAAGGATTGCATTGCACTAGTTCAACACATCAGGTGCTAAACACTTTTCTAAAGATCTCTGTTCGCGAGTATAATTGAGAAATACAGTATACTTATTTCAATCAGCTTAAAGGCTGACTCCGAGATTTTGGAAATATAATTTTTGTGTGTATTTATTAAAATTTGTCAACTTGAACTAAAGGTAGTCACCTAAAATGCTCAATTCCCAAGTTGAGGTGAATCGGATTTGTTGTTTTCACGCAGCAAACATTTATATGTAGTATACCTGTGCCATAGGATATTGTGTATAACAAAAATTTCGGATCCGGAATTTTATAACAAAGTTGTGATTTTCTACATGAAGGACTTCGATTTGAGCTTAGCTATTTCACACACTGATTAGTATATGGACAAGGATTATGTATATGCAAAAAACATGATTTGTTCGAAAATTGAGGGTTCCCTCCTCGGAAAATCTCTGAGTCAGCCTTTAAAGGGCCATGGTCCAATTGCTAATAGCCTCTTCCCAGAATCCCAGATTTTTCAGGAAGTGACAACATTTTGGTATCTGAAGAGTGAAGAATGCTACTATTTTTCTCATTTACCCTCTGAAATCTTAGGGCTAAAGGATGTTTGATTTGGAATGGGCGAAAGTGTGCCCCATTTTGGTTGACCAATATTAATTTACACAGTACTCTAAGGGCTTATAAAATTGTGTTTTAGCTCTCACAACAAAACAGATTGAAATATCAACACAAAATGGGGGTTTGGGTTAAGGCCCTTCTATCAAGATGAAAACTTTATATACTTAAATTGGACCATCCCCTTTAAAACTTACTAAAGAACTACTGAAGGTTCCACATTTTGTTGATATATAATGGGGCAGTATGTATTTTGGTAACTGTAAATTCTCATAGCTCACAGATGTTGTTATTGGGGACTATTTTCTATGGACTCAAATCTTTTGTGCTATTCGTTGGTATTTCTACTTTGCTCAAATTGTTCTGTATGCAAACATTATTCACTAAATCTCCTTTTAATCTACCGCCTAAAAGTAAAGTAGATTTCTCAGCCATATTGTCAAGGCAAAGTAAATTTAAACAAGCTTGTTTTGTGCATATTTTCTTCACATAAGCAAACATATAGAATGCACTGTGGCTCCTGACCAAATGGCCTAGATTTTTGTGGGTACTTTTTTTGTTGAATCTGAGTCATATTTCTAGGCTATCATGGCTTCAAACAGGTGCTTGCTTCTAATAATGTAAACCAAACCGTATTCGAGAGGAACATTGATCCGGTGCATGTCAGATTCGCTTAAAAACGTTTGCAAATACCTTTCGTGTTACGTGGTAGCTTCAACCCGCATCCACATTTTATTTTGGGGCAAGAGGCCACGGTGGCCTATAAATGAAAGAATTGATAATAATAATTGAACTAACAGGAAGCCACGGGTAGTATGGGATATCCTGTGAAAAACATTGTTTGAACTGGTTTTATATTAGCCAAAACAGTAATAGGGTTTGATGTTGTTTTCAGAAGAATTTTGGAAATGCTACTTAAAACAGGGTTTCTGATTATTTTGAGATATTAGTTGAGAACCCTTGGAAACTTGATGTAGACTAGTTTGACAGAGGAAATGGCTTTTGCCTTTAAACATGTGCAGATAATAGAAAAAATAGATAAACATAGCAAATTGTCTCTGCAAGTCAGCCCACAATTTGTTACATTTCCCCATAATTGTTTGCCCAGCAGAAAAAAGCACAAGCCTGCTGTATGTGTAAATCAATAATTAAATGCATCCCATTTCTCCCACTGAATCGTAACCATAGCAATTTATCTAATTTCTGCTGTTTTCATCTGATTTCACCTCCATTCAACCTGATTCATGATTATTCATAATGTGTACATTAGATAAAATCTCATTGGTCAACAGTAGGAGAATGTGATTAATAATTCATGCAGTGTGGGCTTTACAATGCTGTGATTGGTCAGTGAGCAGTAAGTGTGATTACCACTTGACCCAGTGAGGGATTTTGTTGTTGTGATAATTGGTGTGTGATAAGGTGCAGTGTCCTTGCTTGCTCACTTGTGTGTGCATTCTGATTACAGATAGGCAGCTTTTATCAAATCAGGACGATCATATTTACAGAAGATATTCACTAGCCAAGCTCGTGTTTGCCCTATGGTGATGGAATACTGGTACACAATTCGTGTCTGCCTCTTTTGGGATACATTTAGTCTTGGATTATAATTATTGTACTCAAGCGACATATCTTGTGGTGTCTCTTTACAGGTCGGCCATACTTTCCTGTCCAAGATGACTTGGATTAATCCTGAAGTTTGATGCACGGACAGTCAGAGAATCAGGTAAGTGTAGCTTTGTAGTTTGTACTGTACTTAACTTAATACAAGTTGAAAGTCAAGTAAGCTAATGAGTTTGATCAATGTATAACAAGAAGGAATGGTAACTAGGCTTGGTTCAGTTAACTTAGAACCCCCTTAGAACCGGTGTTTTTCAGTAATATGAAAATTTACATTTCTTTTGAATATCATGAAGAGAAATCTAGATAATGTGATACCCAGCATGTTTTAATACACTGTTGCACTAAAAATTTGAATACACACCTCCAAGTGACAAATTTTTAAAGAAAAAAATAAACGTTTTCAAAACTATCTTTCCAATGCCAGGCACTATGTAGTGTTTAATGTCACTGAACCACAATTTTTATTGCTAAGGTAAAATAGTTTATAATTGAATAGAAATAAGTTGATGAACATTTATAGTGGAACTGGAAGAGCATGTTCTCTCCATGAATGCAAAATACTTTCCTTGAATGATTGTCACAAATCTTTGATATGTTTTCAGTAATTGTTTAAAAACCCATTAGGTTTTTTATCACCAATTACAGTGGCCCTGATAGTTGTGAAATAATTTAAACATCATTGATTTGATGGTTAAATTACACTATCAATAGAGTGTACAACCTTTCTACATGATAAATGTTATCTTTTTAACCAAGTGGAAAAAATTTACACCGAGGCAACTTTCTGCAAATTATACTATGATAGTTATTTCCTGAGAAGCCCCAGGAATTTTCAATTGTTTTAACTGTAATTTGATAGAGTAAAACTATGGGCCTGCATGAAAATGTCCTCAAATGGCTGTAATATAGGACTGTTAGTGAATGTTTTGTTATACTGAGTTAAACGCCAAGCCAGACCTTTTGGTAAGTTGGGGAAGGTTGTTAGGACAGCACTCCATCAGTACCGGGCTGCCACCCATTCTATTGGTTTGCTTGAAGCTATCTTCATTCCCGCTGCTGTTTATTGTGGTTTTCACTATCTAGTGTGTTGAGCCAGGTGTCCCTGAGGCCCTTAACCACCCCTCTGGAGTTATGGGATAAAAACTTTTCCCTATCTCCATTTCTTAAAAATAGATAATGGAGTAGTTCCCTCTAACAATTGTTAAAACCAATTTGGTGGCGAATTTGAAATCCTTTCTCGTTTTATTTAGGCATGTTGGTAGCCATTGTGTGGACAGAATTTACCCAGTAATTTGTTTCATTTGAACAAATTGAAACAAACAAGGTTTGTTTCAACTTACTGGAATATATTTTTTTGGGTGGTTTTGAAAAAATAAACCCAACGACCAAGAGTGTAAGGTGTAAAGGCAAGTGAATTGAACAAGTTCACCTCGAATCCATGGTTCCTGCAGTAGTTTCTGTAGTGTTTAGGGAAGTAAAAATAAGGAGCACAAAGAGTTACTAAAATTACTATGCAGTTTTAGCAACTAAAGAAAATAGTCAAAAATATTAAAAGTAGGTCTTAATGTGAATAGATTATAACACAAAAATAACACTTTTACAATTGGTTGGGTTGGGGGAAAAGACATGAAAGTGTTTCCTATCCTTGCAGAAATGCAACCTAGAATCTGTGGTTCAACAAAACACTGGTTACAGGTAAAATGGGACAACTTGTGGACAAGCTAAACATGAAAAATACAATATTCACGAGATGACCCATAGATTCCTGACTGCATCATAGATAGGCATCTTTTCAATATTTTTTGGCCATGTTTTGTCTGATGACAGTTTATATGAAGATCAAAATCCCATATGCCGGATGGCCGGATCAACTAGGATCAGCCATTGCCCTTGGTCAGTGTTGTGTTAGCCAGACCTCCTCTGGTGTGTGCCCTCTTTTCCATGGTATCCCATGGTGGTATACACAAAATCCAGAGAGAGCTGTTACAAATCAAAGAAAACAAACCATCAACGTAGTCTAACGTACTTTCAACATATGGCATGACAGTCAATGTGTTTTGTCTTCATATTCAGCTTGATGCAAAACAATGGAATTTGTGGATATAATATTGTAGACAGTTTTGTTTTGGGGTGGGTTTTTACTAAGATGATTTACAAAGGCTCATTTTAATGGGAGAGGTAAGCACACTGTTATGATCTTCATTTGGAAAGTTTGGAATAATCAACAACTTGTTGTTGTACATGTACTTTGTGATACTCTAGCAAGTCAATGCTACCTGTTTCAGCACTATTTTCAGTCTATTTTCCATGCTTCAAGCCAGCCCATACAAAAGTATTGTTTTTACTTATCTGGGAAATACGGATTATTGTATCCACATTGATGACGACCATTTAGATGAATTCTTTAATCAGGCTTATCTATCACAGACAAAAAGGGTCACCAGTGCAGTCAATCTCATGTTTATATTGATTCTATGATGACATGGAATTTGACCCTGCAAATTTGTGCAGGCAATAACTGATTTTCTCAATGCTAATTTACTAATTTCATAAATTTTAGGGCAAGAGAAAGGTAAAATAAAATTTCATTATATTTTGTTCGTTGATAGCAACTACCACAAAACAGAGGTATGGGCTCTAATAAACTATGATATTTTTAAAGGGAAAAACAAAAAAAAGTAAGTCAGTTAAATACTGCAAACTTGGCAAAGATTTCTTGTTGAATTAGCGAAACACAGGGACCCACCCCCCCCGCCCCCACCCCCCACACCCACACACACACATGAAAGCATGGTATAATACTGTCAAAATCCTTTTAGCAATGCTGACAACCGTTTTTAAGTGTGTCACTAATTTGATGTCAGGTGCAATGGTTTGGGGGCATAGGCGTACATGTATATCTAAAAATATGAGATTTTGCAGTGACTGCAGTTAAGACAGGGAAGAAACAATGAAGGAAGGGAAAGTGATTCATTATTAAAATATGTTCCCAGGGCAGCTTTTTTGGATCATGCAGTCCATTTCTGATTCCTTGATATGCATTAACTCTATCACAACCAAAACTCACTGAGCTGAGGCAAGAAAATGCACTAAGTCTTAAAAAGATTGATGGACATATATTGTACGAACACACATATATGGGCACAAAATTGCTGGTCGGGCCAGCGACACCCTTGTGGCTTGCCATCCCTGCTCATGGGACTGGTGTGCCGGGTCCCCGGGTTCAAATCCCACCCGAGATGTGAAATCTTCTCTAGCATCTACCCCTTTACCCCTTCCCTTCCTCTTGGGAGGAAACGAAAACAGTGATAGGGTTACGCTATGATTTGCTACTTATTAGGCCTGAAATTTTCATGCTAAGTCCAAAGTCCTGCATAATTTTGAAATTAAAAATGGGAAAACATTTTGATCCCTGAGTGAATGTAGTTACTTGTACTGTAGGGTCCAAATGATTAACCAAAAACAGCATTGCAGCCGATATGCAGGATACTGTACAAGTTGACGGTGAATTGTATTAGATAAATTCTTTGTTACACAAGGCACCTTGCATTTTGCTGTTATTATGACCCAATCTGATCATCTAATTTCCCATCCCTAAACAGGATCAATTCTCTAAATTAAGTCAAGTAGGCCTATTTCTGGTCAGGAGCAGTGCATACCTATGTAAGCATACATGACCGAACCCATGTATACCTCAAGGCTTGTTTAGTCAGGTACCATGTGTTCACAAGTAGGGTGATCTCCTATTACTCTTGTTTCAGAAACTCAAACCCATGGGGAACTTCACTGTTTAGACTGCCTGCAGTGTTCATTATTCAAATCATGGAAGATCTGTAACGAATGCTGTTCCATTTCAGACGACCTTGCCCATGCTACATTCAACTGTTATTTTGCATCCTTACCACGAGAAATGAAATTGCCCAAAAAAATCACTTTCACACCAGTTTCCTATTTTTTGCCATGTTTACTCAAACTCTAGGAAAAACCATAGGAAGACACTCAGATTTGAGTGTGATTTGGTCTGGTTTGAAGATGATTTTAGAGTTGTGATTAAGTCAATCCTACCATAAACAATTATGTTCTGATCTAGTAGAAACGACACAACATTTCTCTGGTTTCACAAGGTTGAATTAGTTTATCTTGTCTGATGCTGTTGCACAAAAGCTCTGAAAAAAAAAACACTGTAGTGGTCCCTGCCCCATGCGAGCAGGAGATCATCTTCATATGGGGACTGAATCAGTAGTAGAATCAGGATTACATTAAATCTATTAGCTTATTATATAGGTCTGAAGTATTCCATCAACCACCCGTCTGTCTTAGCCAAAGGCCAAAAAGTTAGTGGCATTCCTTCACAGATTCATCAGAACAAGGGTAGAGGGAACCATATTTATTAATACCAATCACTCAAATGGACCTAAGTTAAGAGTTACACATTTATCTAGCCCCCCCCCCCCCCCAATCACACACACAAAACTCTGTCTCACTCAGCCCCTGTGACTTTTAATTGTGATGAACATCTGTCTAGCATGCACAAGTTGCTGGTTTGAATCATGGCTTGATGGGCAGCATGTATGTGGGTTTTGTTCAAGAGGTTTTGTTTCGGTCTTTGAGAAAATAACAAAATAATTCCAAGCTGTTAATGAGTTCAGGACTAATATCACCAAATTCGCTACGAGTTTTGTCAGTGTCACATGGAGATCAGAGGTCCCTTTCTGCACCCCATATCTTGTGAGACTAAAGTTACAAACTTCATGGCTATGCACACCCAAACGAAAGGGCTTAACAGTCAGTCCGCTTTACCAAGGGGACTGGTTTTATGGTTTTCAATAAAAATGGATAAGGGAAAGCTGAATTGACAGATGAGGGTAAAAAGTATAACAATGCTTTCTTCCGTGTAGCCTTAAGCAGTTGTGAAATAATACTAGTCTCAGCAAAAATTGCAATGATTTTAATATCTTTAGAAAAAATTTAATTATGACTCGGGTTCACCAAGGATGTCATGGATTAGTACAATCTTCTAATCTGAGGATTCTGGCACTATTTTATCAGGCATAAAAATTAGATATACCTGGTAAATGTACTAGTTATCAGACTTCTGTCTATATGTCTATGTACTTGTAACTTGGCCTGGGTCTTTCCTAAAATCCCCTTTTAGGGGTCAATCAAAAAGGTGGTCAAAAAAGAAGCACAATAGTAGGCTCTTGGAACAATGCCCTTTTGCGTTTGCTTTGTAACATGATAGTGGGGTTGCCTGGCACTGGGCTGTACTGTTCCAAAATCATTATCTTTGGATTTTCATAAATTTATCTGTGACACTTCTGGTTAGGAATGACACATACCCACAAAAGCAAACCATAGATGGAAGATGTAATTTCTTTCATTTTAAACCGATGCAATTTAATTACTTATTGTTCACAGCTATGACACAAATATGCTGAAGGGCTTTCACTCGGCAAACACAAATCAATCCGAACTGGTTTCAGGGCAGTTAAAGTGTCAAAGTACTGTTACTGCCAACACACTATCTAGAGGCACACTTGATTTGTACTTATTATGACAACTAATTATATAATTTATGACGTACCACTTTAATGAAATTTGATGTATTATCGAAATACAAGCAACTTGCTCAAAGCTCCAGAGGTGTTGATGTAATTCCGACCCTGCCGATTTAAGTGTTGAAGACATCTCCAAAATGATTAGTCCTGGGTCTGCTGAGAGGTCTGAAATGCTGATGAAAATATAGCTAGCAAATATGCCAGCTCATTTATTACTCATAGCTGTTAAAACAAACATAGATATTAAATATAGTATTGAAGGAGGTAAGGGCACTGGAAAAGCCATCAAATGGTCAGATACATCATCAATTCTGGTTTATATTTAATTATGTGGACAGGATGTCAGAGACAAGCACTTGCAGAAATCACAGTTTTAGGTGGACTGACAAGATGGATGGCCTACATAGTCATCTCTTCCATTGTTCAGGGGAGATGATTTTTCTGTCAGTATCTTACAAGAAAGGTGTGGGTGTTCGCACTTCCATTGGCACTGCAGGACAGTGAGTTGCATTGCCAAATAAGCAGTCATGACCAAGAGCTGAATGCAGTATCTGCAACAAAGTTGTTAAATTCTTTTAACTTGCATCAAGTTGCAGTACCGGTAGGAAATGTGATCAAAATTTTGGAATCTGCAGCAGCACTGAATGCAGTAGAGAAGTATGAATGAACTTTAAGGGCCATTTCGTGCATTCAACAACTTCCCCCCCCCCCCCCCCGACTTAACTAAAAAAAAGTTTGAGATTTATATCATCCGAATTGTTAGCCTTAGTAAATCCATGTTGTTCTATACCAATCTTACATGCGAATTCGGTCATCTGTAAAAAATTCACAATTTGGTATTTTCTGTATTTGTTAAACGGACAGAAATTACAGCACAGTGGCCTATGGGACTGGGGCACCAAGTATTTGTAATAAACACAAAACCGCAAATCAGATCAACTCAAATTTCGTGTATAAGCTTTTCTCAAGGCTATCTGTGAAACAATGAACAAACCAGACGGTGCTGGAATCACCAAATGCACCTTTAAGACAAAAGATCAAATGGTAAGATTAGCCCTCATGCCAGTACTGAGTCTTTTATTTAGGAAGAAAAATACAAATCTCACAAGTTGGTTGCTATTGGATCATGAATTGCCCCCTTTAAAAACAAAAGTTTCCTTACGCTTATGTTGCAAAAAGTTTAGCTGTTGCTGCAAAAGGAAAGTGATACTCACAAAAAAATGTTTTAAATTATAGAATTAAAAAGTTATACCCTCTACAGCCAGTAGAGTCCTATTAATGAAGTAATCTAAATATGAAGTGAGCTAGTCCAAGTAAACAAAGTACTTGTGTATACGCGTACTGACCCGCGTCTAGAGTCCCATGCTCGATATAATCCCACCCCTAAGTTTTTAGGAAATTTCAGAAATTCTAAAGATCCGTTTTATTAATCCCATGCCAAAAAATTGGCCTACACGACTTGCAAAATTCCCGGAAAACCTATCTTCTTCAAGCAACACACCTTTTAGCCCTTGTTCCAATGAGATGCATTTTCCAAACACTGAATACGAAATTACATATTTAATCTTAATCCATCTCAGATGTTTCGAATGATTCTGGAACCGATTAAGTTTGTGAAAAACATACATTTACGAGAATAAAACAACAGCAGAAGACCATGGTTCTGGGTCAACACTTCTAGAGCTTTCTACTTCCCTCAAGACGTGATTCAACAAATATTTTTTTCACTCTTTTTCCATATTTAAGTATAACAAAGTAACATTCCATAAAAATTATTCAGTTTCATAAATTCATTCAAAAATAGTTTTTTGGTGGATTTTTTTCTGAAACTAAAGATACTTTGAACAATGCCCGTGTGTTAAGGGGTCAGAGGGCATTTGGCAGCAAACCCATGATGGACCGCCTCCCAAACACTGAGGCAATTGGTTCAGTTTTCGCGACTAATTTTTGTTTGTTTTTTTGCCGGTTTGTTGCTAAAAAAAACACTAAAGTTACATTATAGTTCAGGTTAGTTACATGACAAAAGATGAAAAACTACTTCAGAATACCGCATTTTTTCACTTTTCTGTAGTCTTCAAAATTCGGAAGCATGCAGTTGCTGTACAGTGTATGTGGCGATAGGCCAAGACATTTTCAACTCCGGTTTGGGCAAGATTCGGGCATTATCCACCCCAAATTTTCAAGGTAGTTTCAGCTTTGAAGAGGGTGGGACTATACTCGGGCATTAACGGTAATGGTTAACCATTGCTTGAAGTGAGAAAATATAATTCCCCTTAAGTTAAGTAGACAACAAGGCTTTGCAAAAATCGTAGTAGCTAATTTGTGATTGAGGACCTTATAACAGGACCAGATTTTTCTTGCAAATATTTTCCTGGATTTTTATCCTCTCAAGAATTTATTGCAGGCCCATAACAGGTTGTGTCTTTGTTCATGCAAAAATACCCTAGTTTACCTGCATTTAAGATCTCACTGAATATAATGGTTATAAGGATCTATAAGTTTTCCAGAGTGTATTGAAATGCCTGCACTGGTGGTTTCAGGGTGAATACAAGAAATTGATGGCATTTTAAATCATGGAATTGCATAGGTCGGGGCGATAGGGTCAAATTTGTTTGAATTGGTTTCTCTCTGAGCACTCTTAATATTGGCTGATAATATCTGATGCAGTGTGGGTTCCTTGAGCTATATTGAACACCTGGTGGTAAAGTGTTGGATCATCTGGAACTCAAATGATTATCATTGTTTGGGAAACTCTACTTCATGCGGCATTCAGCATTGTGAGAAACAAAGGTCAGTGTAGTCCAGTACTGCTACCTTGTGCGTGATGTCTACAGTTAAGACCTGCGTCAAGAGAATGCCTTCGTGGCGCGCGCGTAAGCCGTCGTTTCAAGTCAGCGGGAGCGATTACTCTTGCGACCAACAAATCTTGCAGTGAGTACTGCACAGAGGTATAGACACAAACTATAGAGGTAGGGTCTTGATGTGCATGTATATTGGTATTACAAGCAGGTACTTTATTTCAGCAGGGGGTTTATTTTGGAAAATCAAAGCAGCAACTTTTGTGAATTATCACAACTTGATAGCTGCAATTCATGTGAAATGTGGCAAGCTTTTGTGAATGACACCTTTCCCCAATTTACAGATTGACGTCAACAAAACCCAATTACAGTTGTACATTGTTTGGGAAACAACAGTTAATTTCTTCAGAAACAATTCAAAGCTGCCTCCTTAGCCCATGCATGAATGACCATGTGGCCTTCACAAAAGCATAAGTATGAGCAGTGGTTTACTGGAGATACTGGTTTCATAGGTATTGTTTCCTAGTGTTTAAATTTGGTACAGGAAGAAGGACTCCATTTCCCTTATAATGCTTCCCAGGGTTGTAGTGGCTTTTATCATACCTTGTTTACAATGGGCCAAAGTCTTAATTTTAAACGTTAATTGATTTAACTTTTCACACAAGTGTAAACGTGCAGTAAAATCAAACACTTCAAAAGTAAATTTGTAAGTTGCTTTTTAGCAACTCATTTACTCCTTGAGCTGCCCTACAGCCCCGTATACACTTGCTCCGTCAGAGAATTTTAATGTTGATTGAGGACTATGCATAGGACTTTCAAACCCTACAAGTGGAAAATTCCCCAAACCATGGCAAAAACTCTTGGTACAGCCATTTAGTACAAAATGGCCTGCCGGCGGCTATTTGAAAAACAAAACATGTCGCCATTCAGGAATTATATCAGCTAAAAAAGAAAAAATGAGGTGTCCTTTAATATATTCTAACATTTCCAATCCACTGGAAGTGGTTTTAAATTCCAAAACCTCACAAAAACTCTAATTATGGCCATACATTTTCAAAATGGCTGCCAGCAGAGATTTTGAAAACCATAAAAATGCCATAATTCAATGCAATGGTCAGTGATGCGTGGCGATTCATTAAATTCTGACATTTTTACAACAACTTGGAATGTTTTTGTAAATTTAAGAAAAGCCAGAGTAGTAAACTCTTATGCGGCATATATTTTCTAAATGGATGCCGGCGGCCATCTTGAAAAATGCGGAAAATGTCAAAATTCCGGCACACTAAATCAAATGTAAAGGCAAATAAATTCTCATTTTCCTAAATTCTGCCATTTTAGCGGTAAGGTAATGGAATGATTTTAAAATTGGCAAACTGCCACTTTCGGCCATATATTTTCAAAAATGGCTCCTGGCAGCCATCTTGAAAACATGATATAAAAGCATGATTGCGGGACCCAGATCAACTACCAAAGTAAATGTTCTGAACTTTTCATGATTCTGGCATTTTCATATAGTGTGCTTTCTAGGGTTCGTCCGCGAAAATTGAATCGTAAGTATATACGTAATTTGCCTGAGGCTTGTTAAGATTTTACAAGTGGTGACTTACGTGCGTTCGCGAACCATGTACGTTAGGACAGTAGTAGGATACATTTTTTCGCATAACTATAGGATCATTATTACGTTGTCTTCTATTTGGGTTGCATTCGTGGGTTTTGCAATTTAGGTACGAGTCGTGGTGTTGAATGCCGTTCTAGTAAGTAATATCGATTAAGGATTTAGAAGAATCTCTGGAAGCATACAAGTGGTTTGGGTTAGTGGCAGAACTTATTGAAACGGGTTTTAAGTACTCGGACTACCCCTCGCAAATTAGAATTCCTGGTTGATGAGAACCGCGGTTTTTAAAATTGGCTTGTTATTATTGGCTGTGTACTTTCGATAGGTATTAGATTAGACCTACACCGGTACAAGAACATGGCATTCAAACTAAAGAGGGCGGATATTTTTTTCCTCATTTGCCCATCCGGTACATCACCCCATTCTAACCTTTTCACTTCTCCCGCTCACCCCCCGATGCGTATTTCCCAAGCCTCTGTTTCCATTTTTCCTTATAGTGTTGAAAGACCAAAAAAAATATTTAATAAAAAAAAAAGAAAAGTATAAGGCCTAATCCAATAAACGAACCAAAAGGACTGAATGAATGAATATTACAGGAAAGGTGTAAATGACATGCAGCCAGGAGGAAAAGGTCTGTTAAGCAAGTTAAGAAGAGATACAATGGGTACTAGCGAGGACTTAAACTGATTTTGTAAAGAAGTCAAAAACTCGGAACGGAGAGTCAATAGATGACGAATTATAAATTGTGCAATTTTTAAGGCTACTCAAATATTTGAAATGTTTGTGTTTGTATATTAAGTAAGCATCTGAAATACTCATTCACCCAAAGTTGAGATTGAAACGTTGTGATGTAGTAAAATTTATATGTGTAGTATAACAGTACCATTATGGATAGGCCTACTGTATAACACAACTTATGGATGTGAATTAGACATAATTGAGATTTCTATACAGTACTGTACAAAATATTATATAAATTCGGAATTTACATTCGTCTTAAAGACCCCTGGGCGCCGCCATTAGAGCTTGTAGACAGGATGTCTGGAAGGCGACCGTTTAGCACGTAGGTGGGCTTCCTGACATTGCAAGGAGAAATGGTTAACTGTGATCAATTCATAGCAAATTTTGTTGTTTTTTTACCAAAGTTCGTTGATATAGTATAAGCCATTACCTATCGAGAAACTTTTTCTACTCTGACGTATAAATATTTTGAAATTTTTGTCTTTCACATTTTATCAAAGGATGGGATTGTAGCGGGTTTATAGTATTTTTGTACACATGTTTTATATGAAAATTCATGGATTTTGTTTGCAAACGTCCCATCATTAGTGTGCGTTAATAGTGATGTATTCATCCAGGTGTTTCTCACGGGAGGTCTTGCAATGGCTGCGCCCATGGCCAAGGAGTCGAATTTATAAATTCGAAATTTATAAATAACTTGTACGACTGCTATACTATGAAGGACATCAATTTGAGCTTAGCAATTTCACACAGTGATAGTATGCATGGACAAGCATTTTTACATGGAAAACATTTAAGATTTTGTTAACTTTCCACACACTACGAGTGTGCTTCGTGTACTCATGACACACGTTAGTTTTAATGTAAATCTGGCTTAACTCCGTAGGACAAACGTAGTCTAGTCCAAGTGTCACGAACGCGTAAAAAAAAATCTAGTAGTAACTTAAGTAGACAAAACAGGGCTACGTCAGTCTTCGGACTGCTTTCGCGAACGGACCCCTGGGTACAATTTGACATAAAACGAAAATAAATAAAATAACATCATGGCACCATATAAAGTATATCTGATGTTTGTTTCCAGAATCATCAGAAATTCACGACAGCCCACTTAGCAGCCATATAACTTTTTCACCGAACACCTAAACTCAGCTTTTCTTTTTAATAACACATAAATATAAAACAAGTGTGACACAATGCCTATGTATTACCATATCATCACTTCAATAGTACTTTTTTTTTTGACTGCTTGGGAATGTATTAGGAAGCCAATACAAGTTTGGGTGTTCTAATCTTGATCTGACGAAGAGTCATCTATGTCTTAAAAAGAAAAGTCGACTTATTTATGACCTTTTTTCTAACGGAAGATATTCTAAGCTGAATCACAGGGGGACATTTTAATATTTTGCATATTTTAAATTTTGTTTTTTAACACTGCACCATCTCCAGCCAGAGTGATTCGAATCCTACAATGAAGGAGTATATTCTTACACTGTTTGCCACAGGATTTGATCATAAAGTTTGTATACAGTTAGCCATCCCTAAATAATTAAGACCCAAATCAGCGCCCTTATGGGTAAACAACGATTTATATAATGCTCGGCAATTTTTTCAGAAAGGACGGAGGGAAAAGGAAAATGGCGTTTAATAAAGAAAACGCACGCCAGAGCCTGATTCACATGATGTTCTTTTGTTGTTTGGCCGGTCTGTTTGAACTTTGTGGTTTTAATAAGTACGAGTACGAGTCGATGATATTCATGTGAATATAGCCATTTGGGCAAGTTCGCTTTATATTTTAAAGATTTAGTAAACAATATTGGTTTAGTTGAATGTCTTTTATACAAAAAATAGATCAATCCCAAAATTAAGCAGGAAAAACGTAATTTATCGGGAGATTACTGTTTAACCATTTGATCGAGCATATGATGGCAAAAGAAATGGCCAACATTATTGGGTTAAATGTTGTTCGATAGGATAACAACACTTTAAATGCATGCTTCTACCAGTTACATGAAAACTTTAAACTTTTAAGTTAAAAGAACTTATTACGGTACATTTTCATTGTTCCAAGGATTACAATGGGGAAAAACAGTTAGTTAAAACGGGGGGAAATAATATGGGGGTTAGAAGAGCGTCATGGACAGTAGCGGTTGCCGGGGGGGGGGGGGGGGGTTTTCCCTTTAATTTTTTGTCTGCCCCAGTTTCACCAGCAGAAGAAAAATGAAGATTTGTGGCAAAAATCACCAATGGTGGCAAAAAACTAGTTGGTGTGGACCAAAATTGTTTTAAAAAATCTCCAACCTGTTGATGTTTGCACACCAAACAATCACTTCACCCTCAAATTTCACTATGCCCTGTTTGTCCCCCCCCCACATCACCTCTGAACATATTTGCAAGGAAGTATAGTATTTCAGGAGTTAATTAGACCCTTAATGGTAGCATTGACACCCATTGTCGCTGTGAATGATGATGAACCAGGCAAGCCGTCCGTAACTGTTGGATCCAACACAAAACAGGACCACTATCATAGGAGAGTCAGGACATGTGGACAATGAAAAATGTCCACTGAATGTGATATGTATGGTTGCGGCTGGGCTAATGACTTGGTTCCCTAAAATGTGATGTTCCAAACCGAGGTCCGGTTCAAAGGTTGGTTTTGGATGATCTAGCCCCATTCCCATACGAACCAATTTATTCCTTCACATTTTTAGTTGATTCTGCACTAAGGTTCAAAATTTCTGCAAAATCTCCAAGGGACTCAAGGGGAGGAAACACATATAGTCTAGCAGATTCATGGGTTCCCCAGGCCCCCCCTTTAAAAACTAAATTCTAACATGATTTTTAGAATCTCCTACGACATCTACGTAAAGAATTTTGAGGTTTACCAAATCAAATTGTCCCACGGGGTTCGTTTGGCGGGCCATCTTGGATTAAGAGGGATGATCGCCCCAAAGTGTTCAATAGTTGAAAAGTATCTCAAATGATTCGTCTCATCATGGGAATCAGAAAATAAAAGTTTGGGACATATCTGTGAGTTCAGTTACAGAGATTATGCTGAAAATGTGATTAAAGGTCATTGACTTTTGATTGGTCATTGTAAAGGGGGCCGCTTTTCAAAATGCTTCAATCGTGACAAAATTGTTGTAAATTGTTGGTTGAGCATAGGAGCAATCGGGAAATGTTACAGTGCCATGTTTTCAGATCTTCCATTTGCGTTCATCGGTGAGGAAAGAGAGGATTAGTCCATATTCCCCTACAAAAAACAATACAAATTTGTAAAGGTAACTTAGCCGGTCGACTGTATTGGTTTTATTTTCCACCTAACTAAACATCCTAGATAGTGGCAAAACTATTACTTTTCTGGATTGGCCTCATGCTATAGCTACAATTTGATACCAAATTTGCCAAGATCATGCATTTTAAAAATTTGGCCCTCTGTACAAGGACCAATCAAAAAGGTCAATGCCTTTATCCATTTTCACCCATCTCTGTAAACTGCACATAACAGATATACCAACCTTATATTTTCTGAATTCCTTATGGTTAGACAAATCATTGAGGATACGTTTTCAATAATTGAACCACTTTGTACGATTTCCCTCTGAATACAAGATGGCCGCCAAACGGACACCGTGGGACAATATTTGATTTGGTGGTAACATCAAAATTCTTTAAGTAGATGTCATAGAAATTCTAAAAACCTGGTTAGAATTTAGTTTTAAGGGGGGTGCATGGGAACCCCAGAAATATGCTAGACTCTATAATGGTGGATGTTCGGTCCCGATTTTGGCTCAGGGCATTATCCCCAGTGAGTTAACATGCTCAGTGAGTTGGAAAGCCCGAGCGTCTCAATAACTTGCAACACAATTTATCAACACGTAATGTGATTTGGGGCCGTTTAAGGGAAATAAACTTTCTATGGCCAAAAAAAAAAAAAACACACCACACATTACAACCATTAAATACACCTTAACGCAATGGCAGGTTAATACAAAACACCATATAGTTTTCCGTTTCTTTCTGTTCCTTTTCATATATTTCTTATATTTTATATCATTGTGATTTAATTCTAATATCATGTTATTTTTGTTTATGATGACCATTAAAGGTAAATAAAAAGTTAACTCTTAATAAAACCATTTCACTAGGTTGTAAATGCCAAATTGAAGAAAAAAAGAAAACTGTTCCCCTTTGGAGCCGACCTGGTGAAGGTAGGCGCTATCGTGTTTATTTAAGTCTGCGATTTAGGCAGTTTTGTACAAAATGGCTGCCGACGGACATTTTGAAACTAATGGTCATATCTAGAGTTTGCCTAAAATTTGAATTTTTAAAAAAAGAAAAAACCTAAAAAATTTCAAAAATTGATTTGAAAATGACACCTCTTTACTTTGTAATGATCTGGTGCCAGAATTATAAAATGTTTGTTTCTTAAATGACTGGATAGCGGCATTTGAAAAATTAAAGGTCATCTAGAGTTTGTAAATAGTAAGAATTTTAAAGACCATTCCATTGAGTGGAAAGTGGGACGTAGGACAAAGATGCCTCATTTACCTTATTAGCTGATATAATTCCTGGAATGTGACATGTTCTGATTTTTCAAGAGGCCGCCGGAAGCCATTAGAAATTACACGGTGTCATTCGAGTTACTCTGGTTTTAAATTTTCAAAAACCATGCCGGGTGCATTGTTGAAAGTCAGAATGAATGTGATGAAATCGACACTCTCACTTACCTTTGCAGTTAATGTGGTACCAAATTTATGAGCCATTTTTGGTTTTTCATCATCTCTGCTGGCAGCCATTTGAAAATATATGGCTAAGAATTAGAGTTTGTGAAGGATTCAATTTTAAATAAAACCACTTCCAGTGGATTGGAATGTCAGAATTTATTGAAAAAGAACCCTTATTTGCTTTTTAGCTGATATAATTCCTGGAATGTGACATTTTAGTTTTCAAAATGGTCATCGGCGGCCATTGTGAAAAAATGGCTGACCAGGAGTTTGCCAGGGTTTGGAATTTTCCACCTTGCAGGTTTGACAGTTCCTATGCATATGTAATCAAATCACTTAAAATTCTTTGACGGAGCAAGTGTATACGGGTCTGTGGGGCAAGCATCATGGACTAATTTTGAGTGAATTCATAAGTCGGCATTAAATTTGAATTGTTTAGTATAAAGAAAACACATAGGCAGAATCAATTTCATGTTTGCCACCATAACTTATCTCCGTTAATTCCTTTTCTCTGCCTCAAGACTACGCCAGCATTCCGCCTAGACTCAGAACCATGACCACGCGTAAAGGAAATACAAAGTCTCTGGTTACATACAGCAACTCTCACGCGCATATGTAGACGCCTATTTCAGAAAAGGAAATTGTGACGGCGACTATAGTGCTACACAAACTGTGTACTTTGGTTCAAGTTAAAAGTAATTTGAATTAAGAAATCGCTTCGAGTGTAAAACCTACTTACTTTATAAATTTATGCCAATCTTGCTAGTGTAAATGCACTAATCATCAAAAAAAAACAGATTGGGCTTGTCTGCAATGCAACAAGTATATAGGTGTCTAATACCATAAACAAGTGATAAAGAAACAAAAAGCAATAAAAGGACAAAACTCGTATATTTAGTCCTTACTGTCTGTGCAGACACTTAAAGGTGCAACAGAGATTTACCAAATCAGGTGACCCTAAAAAATTCAAAAGTATTGATGTTTTCCGTGATGAAGCATTCATCCATGCAAAGATAACCCATCTAAACGGATTAAGCTGGAAATGTTGGTACAAAAATTGTGACAATTTCTAATTTTGTATAGGAGCAAAGAGAAATTCAGATTATGGATGCTTTATATTGAAATATGAGTGAATCAGACTCACCTTGTTTCTCCAAGTTTTAAGACATTTCGGAGCAAATACAGGGTACACAATGTAGGAAGTCTATTGAGTGTTCAGTCTATATGGAAATTACTATATGAAACAATATTTGGGTGCCTCAAAAAATCTCTCGTTGCAACCTTTAATTACAGCAGTAATTGAATGGAGATAATAGCTTGAACAATGTTGTCTTCTTTTCTGTTCCATTTTTCAGTTGCAAAAATAACTTATGAGAACTCTACTGAATTATTCCTGCACCCCCCGATTGATTTAAGCTGTTCCTAGAATTTCAAATTTTTGATTTTTTTTATTATATTACAAATATTGTGTGCAATATTGATGTTATCAGTGATTTCCAGGAATTCCTTAATGTTTTTTTTTCAAATTTTAAAATCAACAATTCAACATGCCAAAAAATACCACGCCCTTGGTCAGTGGATCTTGAAAAAGTTCCTTGGCCTTTGTAATCCCTCTATTGCTTCTGCATTCACTAATGAGAGCTAGTCCAGACACCAGTCAAATCTGCATACTCCTTTAGATTCTTGCAAAATAAGAAATGCAAATTACCCCACAAAATCAAAAATCTGAAAAACAGCTCGATTAAAATAATGGCATAATGCAGGGTACTTGGTAACAATTGATGGTTGGCGTAGGCACTGGAACCAGGGTAAGTGGGATGCCAGTCTTTTGTAGGTTCTCTGGGAATAATACTTTGGTTAGCATGCTGGTTGTCTTTGAAGTTGGAGACTTAAACAAATGATGTTGGCTTCAGTATCAATCAGTCAAAAATCAAAGACCATTGGCATGAAAGAAACAAGCAGAGGTTGAAGGGGAAGTAAACAAAATTGAGAGGGCAGCGGAGAGAGTAAAACATTGAGTCAATTATGACACTGAAATGAGCTGGTAGGAGGTAAGTGTTTACCAGAATTTGCTATTTGAATAAATTATTATAATGTGATTGTACATTAGCCAAGTTAAGGACGGTTGCAAAAACTCATGGTTTGAAATTCCAGAGTTGAACTAAATCTAATAATTTTACTTCACTCCAAGTTGTGGTGCACAGATGGCTAAAACTCTAAAATAATTCCCCTGACAATTCCCCCCATTCTCCTATGGGAATGTAGACTGGAAGTCAACATCCGGGAGCCGGGCCTTCGTGTGCTATTCAAACACAGGAATTTGTCAACAAATATCCACCTTGCTAGGTCACCCAACCTATCTCCCCCCCCCAAACAACTTCAAACATCCAAAATGTTAGTGGGTTTGTGCTTTACCCCAAGTTTTTTAGGGGTGATAAACCCTGACACTCTTGATAAACACTCGGAGTTTAAATCTCTGAAGATCTACACGGTCAAAACTTATCGACACTCCAGGAACTTTGAAACTCGGGAGTTTCCTCCTCCGTGTGGGACACCAACTTTAAGCTCATTGCATATTGAAAACAGAAGTGTGTATAATTAGTCAATTGTGGTTTGCATGTAACGTGCAGCCACCACCAACTTCCTTTCTTATTATCAGAAGTTAATTAATCATTATCAGACATGTTTATTATCGTGATAAACAATAATTCCGCATGTTTTCACATTTCAGTGGGAGCTTTTAGGACAACCCATTTTTAATTGATCCACAAAGTGAAATAATTGGTAAATTAGTCATACGCGACCTGTGCCATGCTTGTTGATATTCCCTGCTATTGTCATACTAACAAAAATGGAAACTGACAAGTGAGTAATTAAACACTCACAATCAATTTTGATTTTTTATAGAATTATAAATTGATAATTGAACAGCTTGAAATTTGTTTGGGTGAGAACAAATGGCCATTGATTTAGGAGTTGTGAAAGGGCTGCCCTAGTAATAGCGAACAAATATGCATCGCATCTTTTGAACAGCAGTTAACAAAAACATCAGAAGTTGAAAACTTGAATTGAACTTTCGGACTGATGGAACTCCATTATATTATTTGCATGTTATTATAAATAGTAGGCCTCAAATATTGTCAATATGCGGGTTTATCCCACACTATTCCACCTATCTTATTATCAACAACGTTTAGCTTGATTTATCTGTTACAAATTTGCAAGCTTCTATGAAGTAGGTTCTGTAAACTTGTAACCGTGGAATACCTAAACATCCTTGCAGCCAGTATATCCCATGAGTTTCATTGCCGTAATTCTGTAGCACCTTCCAACCCTGCTGGAGTGCATGAGCTCGACCACTTGTTTTTCAGAATACTCTTCCTCATCTTGGTTCGATGAGAACAGGGGTGATGATGGAAATTGTAATTGAACGAACCAAAGATTTGATTAAAGAGATTAAGCAAGCAAACCTAGGAGAACAAAGAAGGAGAAGCCAGACTCAGTGGTTGATTGAGAGATATGAATGCGGTTGATTCTTTTTACATGGAGTCATACCAAGTTGTGAAGTGTATATATCTCTTCTTGGGATACCTCAGCAATTGCAGCACCTTGAATGTATCAAAGTCAAGATGTGGCTTCCTTTCTTTAATTCGTATGGGTACAGAAAACCATGAAGTACACATTGGAGGTGAATTGAACTAAGTGTGGATGTTTTTTAATCATAACATCACTTTTGGAATAGGGAAATAGCCGCAAAGTTTAATGGTAAGGTTTTTTGTTTGTTTCATTCGTTTTTGTTTAATTGTTTTTACTGGGAAGCCAGAACAAGTTTCTTGTAAGTCGAAGATTAAGCCCATTCTACACGGTGCAAATTCCCTTGCAACAAGCTTGCAAAAGACCTCCACTGAGCACCTGGCAAAAGATTTGCTCCGTGTAGATGGGTAGTTGCAATGAAATCCACATCCTGTGCTACGGTGCAAATTTTTAGAGACATGGTCTATTTTCAAGGAGCGGCCTGCAATACACCCAGTAGAGAGTCCAGTGACCTTTCTTTAACCAGTCAGATTTCAGGTAGCTCATCAACATTCCTTGATCAAGGGTGAAGAATATGCGGCCATGTAGGGATCAACTTCATTTCTTCTCTTTTGTCTTGGGTTTAATGAACACACTCCTTGATGTAAAATAGACCCAACAAACTCACATTGCACAGAAGTTTTGGATGAAGAAAATGAAGTTTTTTGGAATGTTGAGACAACTAACCATGACAAAAAAAAAAAAAATAAAAGCAAACTAGCACTTTGAAAGCTATAGCCAGTGAAATTGCGAGTAACATGCTATATATAACTGAGCTGGGGTAAAGGGCAAGTGTTGCGGTTTTTAAGGTGAAATCTTGGTTAAAAAGAATAGTTAAAACAGTCTTATGTCCAGCGTTAAGTTAGAACTACGCATATGATTTTCTGAAGACACCTGATTTAAATAAACCTCTTGTACAGTAAAATCTATGCAAAAGTGGATCTACAGTAAATGTAATTATATTCCACTTTAACATGGTTAAACTTGTGAATGAATGAATGAGCACCAATTCATACTTTTGCTCTTTTTGTCGGGGCGCATTAGCGACCCGCTATAGAAACCATGCTCTCAAAATTGCGACGGAGTCTATTTCTATAGCTGAAGGTCAGTTCATAAATGTCTTTTATGAAACTGATCTACGTACTACTATAATTTTGGAGTTTTAGTGTTGGGTGGTGTACTGCAAGCAATTTCAGAAAAGAATAACATCATTGCTGTTTGAAAGGCCTTAAAAAAGCATTTATTTGATTTTAGTCTCTGTGAAGACTTGCTTTTTGATGGGAGTTTGGTAAAACGTTGCAGGGACCATAGATAAAGTGTGAGTAACAAAAGGAGAGTTTAAGTAAGAAAATAATCAGGCCACGTAGAGTTATACTACGTAGATTGAAGCCTTTTACCATGTATTGTGTTGTATTATGTAAGACGAAGTTTTAGGTAAACATCTTGCTTGAAAAGACCGGAGGTTGTAACTACATTAAATTAAAGCTAAAATTTGAGGATTCAGTTTTAACACAATTTGCGCCCCATTGGGCGTTTTTTCTATTTTCTTTATTGAAATGACAGGAAGGTGTAACCTTGTTAAATTAAGTTAGAACTTAGGGATGCAGTTTTAACACATTTTGCGCCCAATTGGGCGTTTTTTCTATTTCTCTTTATTTGAAATGACAGAGTGTAACTAGTATGTTAAATAAAGATTATACTGGGGATTTCATTTTTACACATTTTGCGCCCAATTGGCGCTTTTTTGTTTTCTATTTTCTTTATTGAAAGGACAGGAAGGTGTAACCTTGTTAAATTAAAGATTATAAACTGG
The DNA here is from genome assembly GCA_023653785.1 of Ophioderma brevispina. Classification (NCBI taxonomy): domain Eukaryota; kingdom Metazoa; phylum Echinodermata; class Ophiuroidea; order Amphilepidida; family Ophiodermatidae; genus Ophioderma; species Ophioderma brevispina. The sequence continues at coordinate 110,084 of JAMKCH010082466.1, read as the reverse complement.
GAGTCAATTTTAACAAATTTGGCGCCCAATTGGGGTTTTGTCTATTGTTCTTTATTTGAAATGATAGGAACGGGTAACCTATGTTAATTAAAGCTTATAACTTGGGGATTCAGTTTTTTAACACATTTTGCGCGCCATTGGGCGTTTTCTATTTGCTTTATTTGAAATGACAGGAAGGTGTAAACTATGGAAATTAAAGATTATAACTTGGGGATTCAGTTTTATTGTGCGCCCAATTGGGCTTTTTTTCTATTTCTGTATATGAAATGGACAGGAAGGTGTAACCTAATGTTAAATTAAAGCTTATACTTGGGGATGCAGTTTTAACACCATTTTGCGCCCAAGGGGGCGTTTTTTCTATTTCTGTATTGAACAATGAAAGGAAGGGTAACATATGTTTTAAATTAAAGCTTATAACTGGGGATTCATTTTCAACATTTGCCACGCCCAAATGGCATTTGTTCTATTTTCTTTATTCTGAAAGACAGGAAGGTGTAACCTATGTTAAATTAAAGCTTAGAAAATTGGGGATTCAGTTTAACAAATTTTTGCGCCCAATTGGGAGTTTTTTATATTTTCTTTATTGAAATGATAGGAAGGTGAAACATATGTTTAAACTAAAGCTTATAACGTGGGGATTCAGTTTTAACACATTTTGCACCATGGGGAGTTTTTTCTATGTTCTTTATTGAAATGATAGGAAGGTGTACCCTATGTTAAAGTAAAAGCTTAAACTTGGGGATCGTTTTAACACATTTTGCGCCCCATTGGGAAGTTTTTCTACTTTTCTTTTTTGAAATGACAGGAAGGTGTAACCTATGTTAAAGTAAAGCTTTAAAATTGGGATTCAAGTTTTAACAAATTTTGCGGCCCCAATGGCGTTTTTTTCTATTTTCTTTATTTGAACTGGACAGAATGGTAACTATTAGTTAAATAAAGCTTAGAACTATGTGAGGTCAAATGTCACACACCAAGGTTTAAGGTCAACGGGAGATCAAATTGTAAACAAGGGATTGGTTCTATTTGCAATCTTATCGCTAATGTATCAAACCTCTATATTTAATTCAGTATGAGATTTCTTTTTATAAAAAAAATAAACATGTTTCTGTAATAAAGTGCAACTTAAAACTAGAAAACAACCATCTACCCTTTAAATGCTTTTAATGTTGTTCTTATTTCTTGTAAAATTATGTCCTTGGCGACCGACACAGTTTTTTTTAAATACTGTTGATATAATACTTCTACTAAAGGTTAATTTGTCCTTATGGGAATAAAAAGATAAACACATTGAAATTTAGGGTCACACTATAAAAGATGTATACCCAAAAGTGAACTATGAAAAATATAGAAATTTCTATAAAAAACCAATCCCTTAAACACATGCATTCTTTTTAAATATTCTTCCTGTACCTACTTTTTTCTGACTGTATATCTAACTTTATCTCCATAATAATAGTAAAAAGTAAAGAATAGTATATAGTATAAAAGCCAGGACACTGAAATGGTTAGTAAATTCTAAATACCAGAAAAAAACAAATTAATTGAAAATCGACTAACAGTACAAGAGTATCCCCAAAACCATACACTTCCCGCCCCATTTTCAGTACCTGTTGGCAGGCCATTCTTGCATCGTGTAGATCAAGGAATTGCAGTGTGCATTTCTGTCATAGGCCCCATAACTTATGGTCTAAATTGATGGGCATTGCATGGACCGTTGCATCGTGTAAGAAAGGGTTTAGGAATAATATGTTTTGAGAGTTAGGTAGTCATGTGCCGTGTGGTAATTTACGTAAATGATTTTAACTCAGTTGAGTTATGGCGTCACACACGTCAACTGGCATTTCAACTGTGCTGATTTTAAGCTTTTTTGCTTGTTTTTAAATTTGCAAATTTTTTAAGCTTACAATTAATCGGAGCTATGCTAAAGGGAATTTGTTTGCAAAATTTGAAGAAAGCTGGTGACGTTCCCAAAAAAGTACTGAAACGTCCCATGAAAAGGAATATAATAGATGGCAGCCTGCTCCTGACCTTCACTCTCATGTAACCAGGGAATTAATCAGTACATTTTAAAAAGGACTTAATTACTTTTGTGGTTGGGTTTTGGCTGTTGAACCAATGCATCAAGTGTGTGCCAATGTATTTTTATGGTATTGGTCAATTGGTGTCATATTCTTCTAAAGTAAAGGGTGAATTGAGTGACTTCAACACTTGTTGAGGTGTACAGAATGATTTACAACAAAATTGACCTCAAGTTCAAAAAAAAAAAATTTTCGTGTTCAACTCAAAAAAAAAATACCCCCCCCAAAAAAAAAAAATTTCAAAACATTCCTCTCAAAAAAACACAAAAAAAAAAAACAAAAAGGCGGAATTGAAATTTGGCCCCAAATGACATTACATGATCCCATTTGCCCTTATGATATGGGAGTTCTTGGTGTCTGAACGGTAAGTGTAACCAAGAACACAGGACTCCTTTTCTGTCACTGGATTGGTCAAATCATCAGGGTTTGATGATGAATTGTATAGAAAATAGCATTGCTGTGGTATTGTTAGTTTTCCTGTGTCACTAATTAAGTTAATTGTTAATGTTAGATTTTATTGGAAGCAATGCATTTCTGAAATATTTAATAGTGAGGTCCAGTTTGTACATCCCAGCAGATAACATAGGCAGCGAAAGAAGGGGGACAGAAGGACCACACTGACTTAAATATGATCTGTCTTGTTGAAAAACATTTGAACCAGATCTTATAACATTATTTTAACTCTTAACTTTGATTAAAACCTACAAGCCCTAGAATGCTGAAGATTTTTTTTAAAGGCAAGGCCACCATTTTGTAGGACAAGTAATTGATCAATGGTCAATTTGTGTAGTATTCTATATGAAGACACTACAAGGGAGTTAGTGAATCTATGAGCTTGTTCCTCTCCTCCCTGGTAATTTTTGAAGCTTTTGCTTCCACTAAAACTAATCAGGAAATGGGAATCTGTCACCACACAAACAACACACACACAACACAACAACTGGCATTGTGAGGACACCAATTAAAACTGAAACCTATGTCCAATAGAATGTTGTCACAAATCTCAGAACTGACTACATGCTTTCAATTAGGACAGTCCTTGGAAGATCAGATGAGGATGGCAGGTGTAGGTAGCTATATTAGTATATTTTATTGACTCACCAAACAAATAGGTACAGTCAATTAATAATAAATGAAAACATCTAAACTACATAAATCTTATACGTACGGAGATTAATACATGAATAAAATTGACGTAATATAAGGATAAGAAATAAAATATTAAACCTTAATGTACACGAGATTCAAGCGAGTTACAAATTTGCTAACTCGGTAAAATGAAATCATTCATCACACACTCCCATAATAAGAAGGGAAAAATCATGATCAGAAAAATCTCAATATTGAATTTGCGCGAATGTCACATAAAAGTTGAGCGTAAATCATTATAGAAGACAGACCATAATTAAGGTGACATTCATCCTCTACAAACATTTAAGTTCATAATTTGCAAAGTCTATCTTGAGGTGAATTTTGGTACAGAATGGCGACCTTTTTCATCATTAGAGAATGGAGCTTATCTTAACTTACTGAATTTGAAGTTCACAAAGAACAGTTTTAAAAGACTAGTAAGTATCAAGATTAAATGATTTTTAAACAGGCAATATGATCTTAATTTGATTGTAAATTGTTAATACTGTTAAACAAAGAGACTATATAGTGATTTGAGGCTAGTTAAAATAACTATTGTCAAAATTACTTGAAGTAATAATGTTTTGGTCTATCCCAAATATCTTGTCTATTGATAAGACTAAATATACATTTTAGACCAGATGACCAAGTAAAGATGACAGTTCATTTAACTTTTCATTATCAAGGCATTGCATTTATCACAAGATTTACGACAGTCATGCACATATTATTTAAACTCCACCAATATTTAATCGATAGACCAAGCATGAAAATGAGTATGGAAAACTACCTAATTCACCTCTTACTGCCTTATTGGTAGGCCTTATTAGGTACTCCTAAACTAATTTGCAAACTTTTTACATGTAAAAGTTTCCCCAGGTAGTTCTCACCAATCGAAAGAAAATTACAGGTCATGATTTTGCAATAAATAAGGGGCAAAAACTTCACACCGGAAGTTAAGATAGGTTGAATTAAAGACTTAAATAACTTAATACAACATTTGTAAGAGGAGCTGTTTTTTTTTATACACGTTTTCCCTAATCTGAGAATGGCTTGATAGCTTTCTCTTTACGTCGTAATAAAGCTGAAGAAAGAACCGAAGGTACGGAAATATCCGCCCAAACTAACAATATTCATTAGTAATTCTCAGGTTAGTATAACATAAATGAAAATTAAAACGATTAAACACATGACCACTTTATTAAAAATCCTATATTTCGTTTATCAATATTAACTAAAAGTTTCCATTATACATAATATGTAATCTATCCAAAGCACATTGAAGACCACTGGCCCTTTCAGAAAGAATAATTAAATCTCCGCATACATTAACAGTTAAGAGACAGATCATTAAGATTAAATGGATCGCGTTTGAATAAAATTGCCAGGTAGATCACTTAGAAATCCTATTAAAGAAGTAGGAACGAAGGATCACCCTTGTTAACGCACATGTGGTTTGAAAAAGAGTCTGTGATCTTATTATCGTATTTTATTGCAAAGGAAACAGATGCATACATATCTGAATAATCTTTAAAAATTTACCACAAGACCAATCTGAGGGGTCGGTAAGTTATTAAAATAAAGCATGCGCCAGGACAGTATCAAACGCAGCTGAAAAATCGATGAAAACCTCACAATAAGTAATTTTTCCCAGCACGATTGATGTATTTATCAATAAGTGAATTGTAAGACTAAAATATGATCACTGGTACGCGATCCTTTTCTGAAGCAATGTGATTTGGACGAATAATATTTTAATATCAAAAACACAAACAAACCATTTTTTAATGTTTTATTCAAAACAATAATTTACACATATTACTGGACACAGCAATACCTAATAATTTTAGGAAGATGCTTATCAACATTTTTGTGTCTAAACTGAAAGGGTACTTAATCGCCATGCCGATGGAAAATGACCATCTTGGAGAATTAAATTAATAAACTTGCAAGGGATGGAGCAAGCACAGAAATACCCTCTTTCAACATTTCAGGATTAATACCATCGATACCAGGTGCTTTACCCTTTTTCAGGTGCAGTGAAGCCTCAATAACTTCAGAGGGTGTAATAACCGAATCAAGTGTACCAACATCAAAATTATCTAATTGAGATGTAAAATTATTGATAAAATTTTCGAAATTTGTATCGGTATGAGAAATGTTTCTATAAATAATGTAATAAAATGTTGCCACCATGTTTTGGAGGGATAGAATTTTGAGTTGACGTCTTGTTGGTACACAAGTCATCATAAATTTTCCAAATGTTTGTGGATCATTACTTTCCAAATTATCTAACATTTGAAAAATATTGGTTCGAAAAGCACATTTTTTTAGCTTCAATAACTTAATGTACTTTTTTCGCATTTTCCCTATAAGAATGTACTAAAGACATGTTCAATGGTTGATTCTTGATAGCACGAGACAAAGATTTAATTTGACGATACAAATCCTTACAGTCTCGATCATACCACTTTTCTTCTCGAAGAAGAGTTACGGAATTCATTTTTAACAGTGATGGTTTACGTTTCTTCTTCAAACCAGCTTTCGTACCAATCTTACAAGGTGATACCAAGTCCACTTATATGATTATAGGGTAGAGTCTGAGTAGTACCAGGGTAAGGTCAGGTCAATATCCTTCTCAATAATCAAGAAGGCTTGACCAGCTAGCACATCAGCATGATCCTGATGGGGATCCTTCAGAAAACAATGGACCTCTTTATCCCCCTCTATATAAATAATGACCTTAATACAGGCAAAAATAAGAGAAAACATAAGAAATTGTAATTTTAATGGTCCATAAATTTTGTTGGGACTCAGGGACTTATCTCACTAGACATTTCTCTCAGTTGGTTTAAAATAATAAATAAGACGACTGAAATCAGAACCACATTTTAACCACCAGAACCAAAAGTTATAGATATATGAATCATTGGATTAATAGGGGCCTACATGATTTTTTAGCCTTTTTCCTAAATCTAGCAATTGGTTGTTGGATGTGAGGTAGAATTTACAGAGTCATGGAGGGATTAGGTCCAAATAGGCAGGTAGAACACACCATAGTAATGTATTTCAAGAAGCCTTGCATGATCAGAAGACATGTGATTGAATAATTGGTCATGCAAAAGCCAAAGATTTAAACAATCATTACTTTCATGCATAAAGCCATATCAGTCTCGGTGTATTTATGCCGGGTGTAGGCTAGCACAAATTACTATACAAGCAGACAAAATCTCAGTTTCAATGAAATTGAGTGGTGGTTCTTTCAAAAAAAATGTCCCTGCTAGACATGGGATTTGGACAAAGCTCATTGTGTGAATGTAAGAAGGTGCAATAGTGCAATAGCTGCATTTGTCAGAAATTCCAATCAAACGGACGCTCTTGCCAAGTCTTTGAGTCAGTCGTTCTTTAAATGGTTCTTCAGGTCAATACAAATTTCGCCTGAAGAACCATTTCAAGTCACTGACTCACAGAAGATACCTTAAAGAGTAATCCTAAGACATGACAGCTCACAGTTTATTACATGGGAAAGCTATTTCACTTTTGACCTCTTGCACTCAAAGAGGAGGTATTTTGACAACATTGTGCATAATAACGAACTTTCATAAGTTAGGTGAATAGTTGTGTGCATAAAGCAAATTTGCCATGTAAAGGTCCATGGGCCCGATCGTCCCCAGAAAGAAGCCCCAGATTTGCCGGAAGTGGTAAACATTTTGATATCAATACTGTTCAATAGACAGCTACTCTATTTGTCTATTTACCCTGGGAAAGCTTAGGGCCCGGCCAAAGGATGTTTAGTTTGGGAATTAGAGTGAAATGACCCCATTTGGTAGAACAATGTTAAGTTTACAAAGTGTTATATCACGTTTTTTAGCTCTCCACATCAAAACCGATTGAAAAATCGGCGCGAAAAACTTACAGATGGTTGGTTTGGGGGCGAAGGCCAATCTATCAAGATGAAAACTTCATATCCTTAAATCGGGCCATCCCCTTTTTAAGATGTAAAGATGGATCCTGAAACATGATCTGCTCAGGCCAGGACACCATCAGATTATCTTCCATGATCTTTCTCTGTGAGAAGACATTACAAAAAATCAATGTTGGTATCACAAGAAAAAGCTGAAATCTCAGTTAATAGTTGATATATTGTCAGACATTAGCATACCAGTGCATGGGTCATTGCCAATTGTTTGTGGAGGGAATCAATTTTCCAACACAACTACTGTCTACAGACAGTCAGCAGGAATGTGGGAATGATGTGGTGGGATTTATGAATAGTGGATTCAAGATTGGATTACAGGGGTATGAAGAATTGGAATAGTTCACATATGAATGTGAGCAAGAGATTGAAAGTGTACAGGTGGATTTGGCTGAAAAGGGTAAGGGATGTTAGGTTGGAGTTACAATGCTTATGTTGTTTTCTGTTGAAACCATAGGTTTGATGAAGAATCATGATAGTTAACTTTGGATGTTCTGTTAGTTCTGTCAAGTAGTGGTTGATTTTAAACAAAAAAATTAATATGGTGTACTGGAATTAACAAAAAAAAATAGTTCTCGCATATAATATGTGCAAATTCAATGGAAAAAAAAAGAAACCCAACGTTTTAATTTGCAGGGCCTTGGGCAAATGCCAAGAAAATGGCACTAGGGAAATTTGAGGGAGGACAATATTTTCTATTCTACATTTCCCTACATGTATGCAGTGATATGAGGTTTTGTCCTATTGTGCTCATGCTTGTCTGAGTGAGTTGATGTCACATCATAAACAACAGGACGTGATTTTAAACAATGGCTTTTTTACATGCACGCATTTTACATAGGCCTATGCATAAAAGTTTGTTTAAATTTATAATCACATATGAGGTACCCCACACACAAAGGTAGAGAATAGGCCTTCATGTAGACTTCTTCATAACCTCCCCATTGGTTTGTCATTGGCCAACTGGGACAGTTGATTTACAGTGTCATTCTTTTTCCAACAAAACTCTTTACAACAGAAACTCTTGTTAATATATTTTGGCAACGTGAGAGTGCCAAAGGTTAACAGCTTTAACTGAAATGATAAATGAGATGCGTTCAACTCAAGGGCCGACATGATTGTGGAGCACATAATTCCTACAGAATTTTAACTTTTGTCCTTCAGCCAACTATCACATAAAACCTATTGTTTAAAGGTACAACTCAAAATTGTAGAAATCACAGAAAAGGAAAATGGGAGGGTCTCATCAGCATCTTTATCAGCCTGGTGAGGGCCATCACAAGAAATTGGGATTATGGTTGTGGTAAGGACATATGCTATGGAGTTTGGGTAGTTGGCAAGTTGCCCCCATGTTGGTGTGTACTAAGTCCTCCTGAATTCAGACCATTCCAATTGCAAATTCATCGGTAAGTTTTGAAGTGCACATAAAGTAAACAAAACTTGTATGATAGCAAGGTTGAGAAAAACAGTTTTAGTCGTGCTCATTTTGCCTTCCAGTGTAAATTCCTTCAGCTTTCCCTTTCAACCAAGTTGTCAATGCATCGGCTTTATTCAGTTTCTCTGCAAATATGGGGTTGAGTCACTGAACTGTTTATTGAAATATGAGAATGAAAGTATAGCAAGGCAAATGTTGCCCATCTCTCCATGTCCACATGCACCACTTTCAGTCTCAGCTTAGTCGAGGCTTACTCACAATATTTCAAACCATTATAAAGTGAACACTAGCATGCACGTAGCCTGGGTGTGTGCGGAGGGAGTGCGTGACACCCCGGGATAAAAAAATAAATAAAATTTTAAAAATAAAAAAGGAGAAAAGGAGACGGCATTTTTGCAAAAGAAAAATATGCATATTTTTTTTGGACTTTGACCCCTGGGCACCCGGGGGGGGGGTCTGCCCATGGAACCACCGTGGGTGCCTTAAGTGGTTCCCTGGACCCAGTCTGGCTTTGTGGTTTGGGTCGTCCCCAGGATCCCCACCCCAGGGGTGCAGGATCCTGGTAAAGTGCATGACTAGAAAGGACAAAATTGGTTAAAATTAGCAGACTACATATGTCTAGTTTGTCTACATATTTTCCAACTTAGAATCACTCCAGTCTTGAACAGTATGGGCATTGCCATTAGTAGTTTGGTCTCTTTTCAAAAGAAAAAGTTAATTCTTTTAGAACTACAAAAAAATTGATCAAAAATTTCTCAAAGGATTACAAGTTACATAACCCCTGCTACTAGCCTGTCAGTATTGAAGTCAAACCAGTTCATCCCTAGCTGTTTCCATAGTCATAAAAATGTGCCAGATCCATTATGGGTTGGATTTTTTTTTAAAAAGCCAAAGATGTTTTTTCCATTCCTAAAACGGGAACTTGCTATCCCTGCCAAGCAGTATCCGGCAGATCAATATGCACAATTTTGAGCATTTTATGGATTTCACTTGGGTATGAACTGGTCACTTATTTTTCAAGACATGACTATGCAAATCTCTCATACTGACGTGCTCCCACCGTGCATGGACTGGAAACTAGATAAATACCAGTTATTGTTCTTTGCAAAACATTATAACAAAGACGGAACCTACAACTATCCAAACTTAAAAGCTATGTACTTTTTGGTAGATATTTTTTGTTTCAATGCATTGTCCTACTGTCTATCATCAGGCAGCTGTAATGGAACACTTCCATATTCCCTGGCTTAGCTGTGTTGACAGACAAAATCTGACTCATACCTTCAACTTCATCAGTTTTCTGGCGATTACCTTGGAAATCATCTCATCGTTCTTTCCTTCTTCCTTCGGGCATTTTTAAGAAAAGAGCGTTTTAAATTTAGTGAAAAGTACCTTCCTGACAAGTCTTCAAGGCTTAGGAAAATTCTTTCTCACTTCATGTTTTTACAGGTAGATTGCCTGAAATGGAATGTGTTGAGCCTTAGAGCAATAGGGCACTTCTTAACACATTCACATGGATTAACTTGACCATAGGAATCAACTTTAATATCTGCTCCTTGGGCTGATAAGATTAAAATCAGCAGAATATCCATATTATAATGTGCAATTGGCAGCAATGCTCAGCTTTTGTGCATGACAAGAACTGTACTCTCATAAGGCCACCACCCTTGGCCTGTCACTCATCCCTTTTTTGTGTGTGTGTTGTGTCTCTCCTTATCTCTTTCTCTATCCATCCCTGCACTCTTTTAGGGGCGCCTACGGCCGCACCTATTACCTTGGCTTTGGAAACTGTTCCTGCGGTCCTGTAAGTACATGGGATGCGGCCCGTAGCGATTGCGTGCCTTACTGTTCCGTGTTTGCGAGCACCGAGTACCCGACAAAAACGTTCATGTTTCTCGCTAGTGTATAGGTTCATACCCATTCGATACATAGTAAAACAAACAAATATTAACGGACCCCTCTGATGCAAAAATCTCCATAGAACCCTTCATTTTCGGGAGATAAAGGTAGTCTAAATAATATCTTTCGCAGTCTGTGACACGACTACACCAACTTGTTCCGGACCGCCGTAGGAAACAGTAAAGGGCATTGCACCATTAGTCAAGTGTTAGGCTCTTTTCAAAAGAAAAAAGTTAATTCTTTTAGAACTACAAAAATTGAATCAAATTTCTCAAAGGATTCAAGATTTACATAACCCCTCCTGCTCTAGCCTGTCGTTAGGGAAGTCAAACCACGTTCTATCCCGAGCTTGTTTCCATAGTCAAAATGTGCCAGAATCCCTTATGTGTACGGATGTTTAAAAAGCCACCGATGTTTTTTTTTTTCCCATTCCTAAAAAAAACGGAACTTAGCTATCAATCCCTGCCCCCTGCCCAAGCTGGTCTCGGGAGATAATAGCACATTTTTAGCATTTTACTGGATTTTCACTTTGCTCACGACCTGGTCACTTTATTTTCAAGACATGACATCTGCAAATCTCAATCTCTCATACTGAACGGGTCCCCCCCATGTCATGGACTGGAAAACATGATTAATTCACAGTTATTGTTTCTTTTGCAAAAACATTATAACAGAAGACTGAACTTCCAAGCTTAAAAGCTATTTAACCATTTTTGTAGATATTATTTTTTCATGCATTTGTCCTTACATTTCTATCATCAGGCAGCTGTAATGGAACACTTCCCATCTGTTCCCACTGGCTTAGGCTGTTTTTACGACCCGAAGTGACTCATACCTTCATAATTTCTGGCAATCCTCCTCTCGTTCTTTCTTCGTCGTCTTCTTCTTCGGGCATTGTTTAGCGGTTGAAATTTGAGTGGGAAAAGATACCTTCCGACATAGCTTCAAGGCTTAGGGAAAATTCTTTATCTCCACTTCATGTTTTTTTAACAGGTAGAATTGCCTTAACAATGGAATTGTTGAGGCCCTTATGACTCGGGCAATTCTTAACACACATTTCCAACAATTGATGAACTTGAACCAATGGAAGTCCACCTTTTAAATATTCTGCTTCCTTGGGCTGATAAGATTAAAATCAGCTAGATATCCATATTATAATAATTTGCAAATTGGCAAGCAATGCTCACTTGTGGCATGAACAGAAATTTACTCTCAGTAGGCCAAACACCCTTGGCCTGTCCCACTCGATCACTTTTATGGTGTGTTTGTTTGCCTCTCTTATCTCTTTCTCTTATCCATCACCTTTTCACTCTTTTTTTCCTTTCCTTCCTTTCTCCTCGTCCTCTCTCTTCCTCTTCTTTTTCCCTCTCTGTCTCTCCCTCTTTTTCTCTCTCTCCTCTCCTCTTCCTCTTCCTCCTTTTTCCTCTCCTCTCCTCTTTTTTCCCTCCGCTAATTCCGCTTTTTAACCAAATAGTGACATTGTTATTTCTTATTCTTCAATGTTTTTGTTTAATTGGGAATAATATCTTGATAAATTGACCCCAACCTGCTTACGTTTTGGATTTGGAATTACTGGTCCATGGCCAGGAGCCATTCGTAATGTTAATAGAATGTAGTTTCAACAGTAGAGTCACAATGACGAAAAACTAAACAACAGATGGCTTTTTTTCTGCTGTACAGGCAAGAAATCTTGTATAAAATTGAGGGTCTAACCCGCATCATCCCCTTAAAATGTAGGGCAGTCCCTAATCCATGTTTGCCCACTCCTTTTTGATAACCTCCAAACAAAAACAGGCTGGGAGGAGCAAAGTTGATGTCAAGAGTACCCTCTTGGGTCCCTGATGTAAGGAAAAGTACTTAACATAGCCCACTGCCAATGGGCTTATGTGAGAATGGAGTATAGAAAGGGGCACAATGTGGGTTCCGATGCGTCAGGGAAAGCTTTCATCAAGTTGATGCATTAATAGGGTGGTCCCACCCGACCCCCCCCCCCCTGCTAGCTATCCCAACAACACACCATTTTAAAACCAAGACAGACCCCATCTTGACCGACAACATCTTACACTGAACTCCACGAATTTCCCTTTGGTATAGAACCTATAGAATCATTGTGGCCTGCGAATTGTCCCTGTGATGAGAAACTGTGCCTGAACTCCTTAGGGTAAGGCGGACAGAGCTCTTTTATTACACCCAGTTGTTGGTTCATAAGCATGATTAGGAGTGATACCAAAGGGTGTATTGAGTCAATCCCATAATGCACCAGTTTTGGGAAATTTCTCCTCAATAGGGTCATGTGATTCCATGTAAATCCTATTCTTAACACATAAAAATACTGACTTTTGAGCTATTTTAGCCCCAAAAGTGTTAGTAGGGAATTTTTAGCATGATCAGGAAATGTCCTGTGGTTCTTAAATTTTTTAAGCACTATTTATCCCTAAGTACTGACGTGTGTTTAGTACAGTAGGCCTATAGCATTGGCACATTTATGCAAGTTGACATTTTGCATTTTGCCTGTCATTAAGTTTGTATTATGCAAGCACTCTGAAAGTGAACCATGTTAGTACCAATCACCATCTATCTACATGTAGACCTGTAATTAAAGTGGGGGTTAACATTTAACTGCATAAGGGGTTGCAAGCTTCCATTAGTGCAGGGGGGTCCTAGCCCATGCATTACAAAACGACATTCCCAAAGGATTGTTTTTCAATGAAATCCACCACATGGCAGAAGGCTTCAAAGACATCAAAAATAAAGATATTGAATACATTGTTCAGTAAGAAACTAGGGGCAAAACATTAATTATAAAATGCATGAAATTGAGTGAATAAAACAGCATACAATTGGTTTCTGCATTTTTACAGCATTGATTCACCCATACTTGTGCTGATTGTTTTAATTTGTAAAAAAATGAACTATATTAACCATAATAAGCACAAATACAAAAATATCTCATGCCATTTTATATTTCTAAGGGTTGCTTGTTTGTTAACATGTAATTTACCATAGGTTTGTACAGTGAACTGCTGCTATATGATGAATATAAAATATTATGGCAGCAATGGCCAACTATACTTTCCAAGAATTTTCTGGTTTATTTACTTTGTTAATATAGATCTCTAGGTGTAGGCCCCTATACATTATGAAAATCAGAATCACAGTAACTATTATTTTTTCATGTTTGTCATAGGTACTTCAGTAAGTGCATAAAGAGGGCTCCTATAGGACCTATTGCTAATTAATGCAAAAACATAGTGATGGATTTGAATTTATTTTGTGTCATTTTAAGTACAACTCCAAGGTAGACAAATACAAAAATATAAAAACCAAATATATTATTGCAGCATTAAAATGCATGGGCCGAAAAACAAAAATGGACCCTTAGGAGCCCTCTCTTATTATGCAGTTAAGTGTTAATATCATGGGAGTGGCAATGACTCTTCCACATCAAAGTACCCCACACTCAGCTCAGGCCATTCCTAGAATTTTTCTCACTATGTTACCCCATGTACCTATCACACATTTTTTTGTATGTGGTGAAACAAGATAGGTTAACATTTTTGGCAAGATTTTTGGTGTGAGAAGAAATTACTCTTTTTCCATTACCCTGTGGAGTCTAGGCTAAGGTAGTTTGGGTTTGATGTTATGAGCAAAAGTATTCCCACATTTAGGTTACATAGTTTATGCCGTCTCTATAGGCCCCTATAGGGCCTTACAATATATAAAATTTTAGCTCCCAAAAGAATTGAAATACAGGTGTGAAACTTACAATGGGGTTTTTTTGGACAAGGTCCATTTCAATATGTCAACTGTCTAATATAGTTAAATTGGTCCCTCCCATTAAAATCAGAGGAAAATAATCATTTTTAAAAGAAATTTTGATTCAGTTAACAACGCTTGTTTGATCCAAAGCTTACCAGCATGGCAAGTAACACCAATTGCATTTTGTTTATAAATAACCTTAATTCGTGATTGTGCAAGTGCGCATATTCAAACCCTGTTTCCCAGTCCAGGAAGTTTTGTGTATCAATTCCCACCTTCATTGTATGTATCCTAACGGAACTTACTAAACCTATGTCAGTACTTTAGGGATAAAAAGTATCCTAGAAGTTTAAGACGCAATCGCAAGCATTTCATGATCATGTTAAAATCCTTACGTCCTATGATTTGGTCTATTGCGAGTGTACCATTTCCCCAAACGCTGTATTGTGGGGATTGACTCATACACCCTCTGGTCCTATCTATTTACTTGATGTAATATGGGTTGTGATCTGCAGTAATACAGGATCTCACTGTTTTAGTTAAACTGCCACCAAAATCCAAATTAAAGGCTCTCCAAGTGCAAAATATGCACAGTTTCTTCTTAAATGATTAGTGCCATTATTTAAAGACCCATTTCTCGATGTCCTTCCCCCCCCCACCCCCCCGATTTAAGTGGAAGTAGTATTGATTTGATTAATAAAAGGCCATATTTTTGCTCACCTGTCGTCCTGAAATTTGAGCCCTCAACTCCATTTCATTCTAATAATATATATAAAAAACAAAACAAAACCACGTGCTAAGGCTTCTATCCATCAATATTACACAGTATTGAATAGGCTTGCAATGTGCATTGTTGCCTTCTACCCATCAAAACTGCAAGTTTGTTTTCTCACAGTACTTGATGGGGCTATTGGCATGGGTAATGTGGGCAAGTGAAGGTTTTCATACATCAAGTACCGTAGAACACCAGAGCCATAACTCGAACAGCACCTTTAAGAAGCAATGGAGTACTCATAACGTGAGGACGCCAGTCCAACAATGGTTTCTAATCGCCAGAAGTGAACGAACTGTACCCAAATTTCCTGACTCCCATAAGGAAGAATCTTAGAAACATCTACACTGACCGTTTGACAAAATGACAGCAATTCATATGGTGCAACTGGTGCCTGGCAATAATGGTTACGATGTGCAAGTGATTGCTAATGCACTTTGGTAACAGGTCTGGTAAATGCATTCATTTGGAAAATGATAGCCAAGAGGCAAGGTTATCCAATCCAATTATGGTGCCATGTGGTGTCAGGGACTAACACCATGGACATTACGGACTGCTCTTGGTGGGGTTTAAAGAGGCTGGTACAGCAAACCTAATTTTTACTGAGAAAAGCGGCGTTTTGTATCCAGTCCTGGGACACCTGCCCGACAGATAAAACATTAGTTACTTGAATATCAATCAGGTCAGAAAACGTCACCATGGGAACTATGTTTTTACTAGGAAAGCAGTAAAACAATAACCCTGTTTTGACAATACTAATTTCAAGGCACAATACTTCATGGATGGTTCAATCACTGTCATTTTAGCAAGCTTGAATTCAGATGGTTCATTGATCAGCCGGTCTTGAAGGAAAATTAAGATAAGGAACTACCACCAGATGGCAAATTTGTAAGGCTTTATTGCAGATTCCTCTTTAACATTAGTCTTTGTCAAAGACTCGGTTTAGTTATGTCGTAAAAGAGACACCTGCCGAGCGAAGCGAGAGGCCAACGATGCGCGTCAGCTGATATACTCCCACACAGTCCATGTTAAAGTGGAGTAGTAATCAGTTACCAGGCTGTGACACAGACTAGCCTTACAATATCATGTGTGATATTACAGTTTGACTGTTTTCTCTCTGTTGAACAAAGTACTAGGTTCTGTTGTTAAATATACAGCTTAAAGGGAAGTTGGTTGTGCTAATTTTAACCATGTGGTTACTTTTCCACTGTGAGTGTGTCATGTGTCCAGTATTGACCCGAAGGTTAAATTCAATAACTTTCTTGTGTGCTGTGTGTGTGTACATGCATGTTGTGCGGTGTGCGTGCGTGGGCACGAATGTGTGTGTGGGTTATATGGGTGGAGTGTGTGATACACGCAAATTGACTACAAGGTAGCTTGTGAGGAGGTACTACACTCATGCCATTATGACATTTGACCTTGGGGAAAAGGTCAGAAAAAAGATCGTCAAACATCCGCCAAGTGATACAAATGTGATGCTAAACGAATAATTATGGACATTTAATGTTTGTAGAGACATTATGTAAAGTATTTCAAATTCTATTGTTAGAAATTAAGAGAGAAGCCCAACAATCTATTTTCTTTACACAAAATGCTGATATGAGTGCACTTTTAAGAATGACAGTATTGTACACTTCCTTCCAACGCTAGGGTTCAATGACCATGCATACACTGAAACAAAGGCCCTTTGTTGTTATTAAGGTTATGTTGCTGTGTACTATTAAAACACAGTGAGGGTTTTTTTTTTGCAAAAAAAAGGGGGGGGGGGGGGGTGGGGGAACCTCATAACACAGTCCTCACCTGCTAAAGTCTTCCACCAGCCCACAGTGAGCTAACAGAGGAAATCAAGTGCTGCCCAGCCTCAGAGATAGGGAATTAAATGTTGTATGCATGCATTTGCAAGTGCATTGCTCAGCAATTTTCTAGTTAGAAGATAGTGTGATGACATTCAAAGTAACAAAGAAGACGAGAGATAAAACTCGCAAGTATATAAGGAGCTAAAATACTAATGAAACTTCAGCTATCAAGATGGAGTCCTGAAATAAAGTGTGTAAGTTAATGGATTTCATTTAACGGTATAAACACTGTCAAAACAGAATGGAGGCTGATAAAATAAAATTGGGCTGCACGGAGACACAGGCACTGATAGAGATATGGTTAAGGGTTTCATCAAAATCATCCGTAATTAATGCCATTAAAGCGTTTGAAATGATTAAATGCTCAAGTATTTATCACTAGTTGCTGGTTGATTAGTATAATATTCACATTTGAAAGCTTTTATTTTGGAAACAGCTTAGCGTGGTTATTATTTGAAAGAAGCTGATAATTAGCAGGGGTAGATTTATAATTTGAAGTATCTTGCAATTATACACAAATCTGGCAATTCTATTTTTCAACACTTTCTATATGAGCAAATGCTAGTACAGAGTGAATTAGGAAAAAGCGGTTTTGCATGACCTTTAACCTGTGAGATCGAAGACTGAAACTAGTGTATGGTGTCAAAAGCCAATTGTACTCATCATGAAATGTGAAAAACCACACATATGGTTGGGCCATTCCAATTGGAATCTAAAGTTAAAAAGGTGCAGGCAAAGCTATTCTGGAAGTGCAGGTCCTCATTACAAAATTTAGATTGACGGTGTGTAACAAAGTACATAACAATGAAGTCGCCATGTCTAATTGAATGTGTGAAGACCCATTGAGATGATAATTTTGTAATGCATTGATGTGCTTTCTCAAGTTGTCCAGATAACAAGATAATTGGGCTTACTATTGTCACCAAACATGTAACAGTTCAGTGACCTCATACTGGTCAAAGTTCACACAAAGCAAAGTTATTCTTAATCAATCTTTAAAGGTGCATCAATAGATTACACATAGGCCTATCAGGTATTCCTAAATAATTGAAAGTGCTGATTTTTACACTGATGTAATGCTTATCTTCAAACATATCCCCATATGAAATAGTTAAGTTTAAAAGATTTTCTTTGGTACAAAAAATGTGAAATATCTAATTCAATACTTGCTCCAATACAAAACAAAACCTATCCTGTTTTATATTGAAACCAAATCTATTAAAATTTGCTTTGCTTTTGCTTCTGAGGTATTTCTGTTGTCAATTCATAAATAGCTGTGGGAATCTATGCAATTTTAATGGTTCTTCCCTGGTTTTAATTCTCAATTTAGACTTGGTAAATGAGCTGTGTATTGGTGTTATTTTGAGGTTGATGTGCTTGCGTCATACCATGTTTTGCCGACATACGTGCGCATGTCAATGTTGCATCTTGTTGTGTATGTTCTTTGCGTTCAATGGTTTCTTGGCTGTTTCTTGGTTGTTGGCAGTCCATTCTTGTTGTATTTAAGCCATAAGGATCGCAAAATCAGGTTCAAGATTACCTTGAATTATAAGCACCTGTCAATGTTGCATCTTGGCATATGTTCTTTGTGTTTAACAGTTTTAAGTTTAATTTCTCTCCCCCTCTTGTTGTATGCCACATGGATCGCAAAATCAGGTTCAAGATTACCTTAAATTTTAAGTGGAACTTGCCTTGGTGTCAAGTCGTCATAATGAGAGTACCGGGCCGGTTCCAAAGTCATACTTTTATTCTCTAAGTAAGAAATATATTGAGTGCCTACATTGTCATTTATAAATATACTGTGTATGATCCAATGTGGATACCTGGAAATCTTTATCTCTCATTGTGCCTTTAAAAGATGCAAAAATCCACCCAAATGCAACATTTTGTGGTATGTTTCAGCCAAAAGTTATGCACGCGCACACACACATCCACACACTTACCTACATGCGCACACACACATACACATTCCTGATGGACCAAACCTTTTGAATTCAAAGGCAATACAACATATTAAGGCCCAAGGAACATTTGTAGTCATTATCTAAAGAATTCAATCTTTTACAGTAAGAATTTATTTTGCAAATTGGCAAATGTAGTTCAAAGGAGCATGATGTGATAGAGAACCATCACCTTCAAATAGAACAAGTGTAATGTGTGCATTATGTTATAAATGTTGTTTTTAAACACACTGTGAACACTCCCAATGTGAATTCATCTTCCTTAAACTCCCTTATGCGGTGGGAATTTATTTAGCACAATTTTTCCCCCTCTCTCCAGGTTCACTTTTTGTGACTGCCCACAGGTATCCTATGTAGAGATACCATGGCGACTCGTGTTTACTACTTTCATTTGTATTACTAATAACAGCCATTGTTTTTTTGCTTCATTACAAGTTTCATAGTATTGGGATTATTATTTTTCATGATAACAATTGACTATCCAGTTTCTTCTCTTGGGAGATGGGGTTAATATACAGGCCATATGATGGACTTCTACAGAGTTGCTTTTGCCAGCAAAAACTTCCATTATGGCACGTCCCCCACGTTTTCTATTTGAAGTGTGAATAATAAGTGGTGGCGTGAATTAGCGTCAGTTTTTATGTTGGTAGAAATTAAAATCATTCAGCCTGGGGACTTATGTCTAATGGTGTCTTTTTGTTGAAATTTTAAGCCCTTGTTACCCTTCCTCTTTATATAACGATTTTCAGGAAGGTACAGACCATATATTCTCCCTTAGGCTTTTTGCAGATGTGCCAATATGCACAAATATTTGTATAGGTCTGTAGGGTTTGTGGGGGCTTAATTCTTGGTGGTGGATAAGTAGTTGGCAAAGGTATTTATCAATTAGTCAGACCCTGTCTAATCTTGGCTTATTATAAACGATAATCATGGTTTCTTAGTCACATGGTTTATCAACCGAAGAGATGTACATGAGTCACTTGAGAGGACGACAGACACGACGATGGGGGCAACGAGTTCAATCAGACTTTCATGGTGCAAGGGCTACATGACACAGAATATTGACTGCCTGATGACTTTGCCATGCTAGTGGTACTCCTCACAATAAGCATGTCACGAACAAAATGCTTCATAAGTGTCCAAAACACATTAATGATAGAAGAAGACAGCAGGAAGATAATGTCAAGGCACTCAATAATCAGAAGATGGCAAAGTGTTTAAAATGGGAAATGGCTGATATGTGAAATTGTAAGAACATGAAATAAGGTTTGACTACCTACTGTGATCGTAGCAGACTGGAAATTTGTGCGAATAAGATTTCAGGTGAGGGAGGGCATTGGGGCACTTGCCCCAGATTCCAGACGTAACAAATTTGTGCGCCTTCCTATATTCTTGTGCACCTGTTCAAGTTTAGAATGCATTAGTTCATGTTTTCTCTTCTATTTTTTGTGGGCGATCCTAAGGTCTTAAACATGGACTTGCACTGCTTACATAGTGCAGACTGGTTAATGTGATGTTTTTCAAAGGCTGTGACTTGGCATCAGATGGTAATTTCAATATCTGTGACCCCCTTTTGCATTGATATCCACTTTGTATTACGAATAAATTGGATTTTATACCTTCCCAGATAATTGAGTTTTAAATAAATACCTTTGTGTTACTTCCCGTCACCCACATCTGGTACAATTCATAACAAACTGCTTGAGAAGTATTGCTTTCCTGTACACAATCAACATTAACAAATTTCTTGATGTTTTTATAAACAATTTCATATCATAATAAATGCCATCACCAAGTTCCTTACAATCGGTTGAAAGCTTAGCCTGAATCAAGCTTTGTTCTGGACCAGGTCCCCAGTCCCCCTATGCAATCCTTGCTTGTCATTGTAAATGTTATCAACATATTCTCCATTTTAATCTTTCATTCATCATTTGAAATTTAGCATAGTGTTCCAAGTTTAACAGCTGTGCCTGCTGATATAGTGATTGCTAGAATTCCTCTTGCTGCTTAGCTAGCCTTGGGGTTATTTCTAGAGCTTCCAATATCAAGAATGCCCATTATTCTTGATGAGGTGGACAATTGCTTCCCCTGGTAGTCTGTTAAAAAGCAGTCAAAATGGCAGAGTTGCTGGTGAGGGCGTGCCGAAGGTCTTCGCAAGATCTAGCAGTGATTGAAAAAAAAAAGAGGCATCTAGGATTAGAAAATGAGGATATGATATCGGTCTGTCCTAAGAAATGGAAATATTATGGCCTTGTTTTCCATTTGGGATGCACCGAGAACCCATGCATCATTGCAATCACTTTTAGTGCTTGCAATTGTGATGAAGAGGGAATGCGATGTAATTTCTGGTTTGCAGAGATTTGAAAGTGAATTAATATCTGTCGGTTTGCATTTGTTGTCCAAGATTTGGAAAATTTTCATCTGCAGTTTGTTTTTCTATTGAGAAGACAAAGTTAAAACTTACCCCACCAAAATTTTTAAGGCAGAAAACTACAAGAGAAGGTCATTGTCTATTGAGCCCAAATTCACTTTGCTGATATAGCATTAAAAAAAACCAAGACGGCAGTCTGAGTGGCAGAGTGCATACTAATTATTTTCTTTGACCTACTGTACAGATTATAATTATCAACCATACCTTGAACGTACTTTTTCGTGGTGTTATGGTCAATCCACATTGGTAACTTATCCTGACCCAAAGTGTTCCAACATACCAATGTTTTGGCATAAATTATGCAACTTATTTTTGCAATGTTTAATCACAACCTTTGGTGTAATATCATCTGGTTTTTGCCTTCCAAAATGTCCCAGGCAGAAGTGTGAGCATGGCTTTCATCACCTAACAGGTGGGGAAACCATTCCACCTTGGTAGCAGCTATTCGCCCAGTTCCTGGTGCGCTTTTGCTCATTTCCATTGCTCATTCTTACAACCGAAGAAATGAGAACCACTACATCTGGTATCCTAGCTGCAAATTTCATCAAATGAAAGACTAATTGGTTTCTCCTCTTTCGAGTCTTTTTAGACACAACCTGCAAAATTTGTCCAGTCAAACAAGAAGGCTGTTTTGTCTTTCTCTCTTTGGCCCTTTTTGCTAAAAATATCAGAATCACGTGTATTTTGTTAATTGCAATTCTGAAGAAGCTGAGCCGTGCGAATAGCTCAAAGGAATGTTATATGGAATTACTAAGTTCAATTCTTGGAATTGACTTTTTGGATCTTATTTAGAATTATGCAAATCACTGAAATAAAGATATCACAGGATAGGGATGGTCCTGTTCCATATAATTGACTCATGATACAGTTCTTACCACACAGCTCAGGATAAATGTAATTGGCCCCATGTACGTGATCATCGGGCTAGATTTCAACCTATCACCACTTCTGAACTGGTGTAGGTAACTCGCTAAATCCGATTTTATGTTACAGATCCCAATTGCTGACTGAAGTCTTCCTATATTACCCTGCCTGTCTGCCTGCCTACTTGCCCGCCCAATTGCTGATCCTTGCATTCGTAGCCATCGTGGATGGCTACACACAGGTAAACCAAGGAGTAATCGATCGGGGACACGATCTCGTCGCGAGCAGAAATCGCGTGACAATCACATGTAGCTATCTTCTCAGGAGGGGGATTTTACCGACCGTGGATCTAGTTCAAACGAGACCTGATGGCTGTACATGGAGAACGAGCTAAAAAACGCATTAGGGAGTTTGCTCCTCACAGATTGAGAACAGAAGGTAACTATTCCTTGTTTGGACATCTGTCTCAGTGGGTGTTATTTTAAAATATAACTCTTTTATTATAAGAGTTATTTTCATAATATTTTCATCCTTTTTGTTTTTGTAGGTTAATAGATTTTAAAAAAAAGCTCAAGTACAACCTTTTTATTGGGCCAACATATCTTTCAATCAGGTCACGCTGTTATCCCGGCTGTGGCTGGCAAATTTTTTCTCAGGTTTATTTATTAAATAACAAAATAATACGAACATATTTCCCTACATTCCTTGAAAAAAAGCTGAAATAAGGCTTCAGATTTGCACGATCAAGTGTCACTTATACTAACAATAATGTATGCAAACGTAAGTTTTTACCTTGGTATTCATTTATTACCCATTCAGTTGGATTTCTTTTAAGCTGATCAGTTAATACATTGTAAATACACAGGATGATAACACATGCACAGTGGCGGATCCCCCTCCTTTCTATAATTAGATCACAGCCATTACACCAGCCAGACTATAGCAACAATGTAAATATGACTATCACCGAGACTTTTGTCCATGTAATTAACTGCACTGCATTTAGTACTGCTGTCCGGCTGTTGCATTTGGTGATACGGGTGTTCAAGCTTTCGATGGCAAGGGTGAATTTTAAAAAAGATGCCAGAAAAAATTACAATCAATAATCGACCAACAACAAACACACACACAGTCACCACACAACACACACAACCCACACACACCTCACACGCACCCAACACACAACAACACAACACACAATACTGTTGTGTATCTGTATCACATAGTTTATTGCCATCAAACTTATGAGAGTTTATGTGTCCTACAACATCTGTTTATAGCCATCAATATCAATCACAAATATCCATCATTAAACAGATATTATTTCATAGACACCTGGGCAACAATGACAATACACAGTAAATGTGTTTTAATTATACTCTCCTAATGCAAAAGAGTGAATTTCACTCTTTGGAGTGACTACGGCCCACTCCAAAAGAGGGAATTTCATACTTAAAAGAACACTTTTTGGGTCCAATTGATTTGATAATTGACACAATGGATATCATTTTTCATTTGTTACTATCAAGAGTAAATTTGACCCTAAAACTATCTTTAAGCTGTGAAATTTTCACTCTTTTTTAGAGTGGGGCCCTGTAGTCCCATCCAAAAGAGTGCAATTCCTCTTTTGCATTTAGAGAGTACATAATATACATGTGTTGTTATTTTAATGTGACCACAGTCAAAATTGGTGTGTGCCGCTATTGTAAAGCGTATGTTCAAATCAATAATAACCACCAAGATAAACCAGTAACATGTTTATATCCATCAAGATTAATCTATATCCTTGGTTTATAGGCCTGTTCAGACGATCGTTGTTTAGTCGTTGGTAGCTCGTTGGTACCACATTTGGTAAGCTCGTGAGTATGACCGTCGAACAACATCATTTTAAGCTAACAACGAGTTAACAACGACGATTTACTTTTAAGAAAGCTTAAAAGTAGCGAGCTACTTGCGAGCGATCGTCGTTGGTAAAGTACGCGTTTGAACAGGGCTTACTCACGACGCTCGATTGTTAAGGTGACCTCGTAACAACATCCCCGTTCAACTTATTCAGTAGCGTGGATACCCTAAACGAACGCCATTTTAGTATGTTCGTGTGTCATCAACTTTGTTACGCGGCTCTGTGCTTACTGTTTTTGGTCTGGTATACAGTTACTGTTTTTCCAATTTATTAGCTTTATTTGATATGCATCATCATCTAGTAGTACAGCCCCGAAAACAAGCGAACACGTAACCCAAACTGGTCCGAGAGAGATCTGGAAGTGAACCCCCCGTTCAAGATAAAATTACGTTGAAGACAACTCAATTTTATAGGGATTTTCCCTTTTCCCATCACGTGACCGTTGACAGCAGCCTCGGTCCCATGTTGGTTATGCACACGCATCGTAGTTGTTGAAATAGAAAATCCCAACATAATTTTTTATTGAGAGAGAATTACTTTCGATCGGTATTGCACATCTAAATACTTACCTATTCATTGTTAATTTGTGCGAGATTAGAACTTCATATGACTTGTAGTAATTGAGCATCGTGAATTAATCACAGCAAATGCAATCAAAATGTGCCGTTTATAAACCGTCCGCCACTGCACGTACCTCTCTCTCTGTACCGAGGAACCACATTTCTTTGATTAATGCATACCTTTGTTTTTGATGTCATGTTTGGGGCTGGATCGCTTCTCACTGATTGGTGTTTTGGGACTTCATCGGCAATAAAACACGTTACTGCCAAATCCTCTGTCGATGAGTAATAACGAACAAAAGAAGCCAAATATCGCTTTTAAAACAAACTCCTGCTTGATATTCCATTTTGTTGGCATTGTTTACAATGGTTTGAGTTTTCCCGGGGTTTCAAGCAATAACCCGTCAGGTCAGCGCGAGCGGACACGGCTACTATCGCTATTTACCCCAATGCCTGATTAAGGCCGCTCGCTGGTAATTTTGGAAGGATATCGTGTTAAGTTCGTGTGGACTTGCGTCGTTGTTAAGAGGCGCTAATAGGATTAAATGAATTTCGTTGGTAACGCTCCTTTTCGAAGTAGGCCACCGGCTAACACACCTTATGTCCTCACAATACATGTCTGTCCTGTAGCTCTTATTTTGCTTGTGTATCTATCCCATAGATTATAGCCATTGAACTTATTATAGCTTATGTGTCTACAACTATTTTTATAGCCATCAATATCACAAATAACCAGCAGTAAACAGTAATATATGTCATAGACACCTGGACAACACTGACAACTTAAATAACCACCAAGATTAAACAGTAACATAGTTTATACCATCAAGATTAATCATACCATTGTCTTTTGTCTGCATGAGAGTTCTTAAAATAGCTGTGTATCTATCCCATAGATTATAGCCATTGAACTTATGATGTTTATTTGTCTACAACATAGTTTATAGCTATCAATATCACAAAATGCCCAGCAGTAACAGTAATATTATTCCTCTTAGACACCTGGACAACATGAACAATACACAGTAAATAACCACCATGATTAAACATAACATAGTTTAGGTGGAGCCACAAGATTAAATCTATCATTGTTTATAATTGCAGGACTAAACAATTAGGAATTTAATTTTTATTCTACTTGTCCTCTGGGTCCCCAGTTTTTTTCCTGCAATTGGACCTAGTAGAAAAACAATCAATCATCGCTGAGACACCTAATTCTCTGTGAATTCGTCCTTCTGTCTTACATTAGGCCGTGTTCAGACGGGGCTCTAAACTTAAAGTTACATCGTAGTTTTAATTTTCGAAGTTTAAATTGAGTTAGTGCCCGTGCGAACGCACTTCCTGGTTTAGTAAACTTAAGTTTACTCGAAGTTTAAAAAACCATAAGATTCTTATGGTTTAGTCGTGGTTAGCGCGCTACCCCCCGTTGAGCGTCATAGTATTACGGCCGTGTGGACAGGCTTACCAACAAGCTCGAAGTTAAGTGTGACCTCGCCATGACGTAGACTAGTTGGGTCGCGATCCCGGTCGCCATTATATTTATCATACGACGGACTATACTGTGTGTTAGTAACACTCATACTGGCAAGTTAAAAAAGATAAATTTTTAATACATTTTATAATATACGTGCACTAACCGTACAATCTGACGAAGTATAAATAGGCCTACTACATATAGTGACCTTGGGCCGGTTCATGAGTCTATAGCAACTACAGCGTCCTATTTGAGGAAGGTGTTGGAAAAATATTTTGATTCCCCATCCAATTTTTTCATCGGCTATCGCTACTACATTGCTGCCATTTTGGTGCAGTTGAAGACGATGCACATGGGCCAAAAAAGACCGACAGCAGTTACAATGATCCCAATTGGTTCAGAATTACAATCAAGGTAACTAATTGATTTTTTAGCCAATCGGCATAACTCGCAGTAGCGCAAACGAAGTCCGCTAGAAAGCGCGATGTTAAGTGGTGAATTTTCGTGAGAACATTGTTAATATGAAATCTTTATAAGAGGACGACAGTGATTGACAACTCCTGAATGTCACCAAAATGTGATTTTGCCGAATGTGTTTTTTTCCGGCGCGACTCTACCACCACACCAATTATGTTAGTCAAATGGAATTTTTAACATTTTACATACCAAAAATGATAATATGTGAAAACCAGGGGATGCTGTTAATAACAGCACCGGTATATAGACATAACGGTCTGCTCTGGTTTGCTTTCGGACAGTTTCGAAGGGCCGTGCCCGTTGTTGTTTACGCTAGTTCGCAACCAATGCCAACCCTAATATACAAACGAGCAAATACGCAGTTTTATCGGAATATACACCCATTTTGACAACGTTCATCACGGTAGAAGTTCCAAGTTTACTCCTACCAGTTCGCCTACGATATTTTGTTTCTCTGGGTAATTTTGGCGGGAGCCCTGCAAGTGGGTCACCGTTATAGTAGCGCGCTATATACTTCGGTTTCTTACCACAAGTCGCAATCACTCGTTGATTAACTTTTCAATTGTCGATGATAAACCTCGTGTGGAGACGTCTGTCGAAGTTGAACGGATGCAATTTATTATCGATGTTAGTTATCATCGATGATTTACGCCCCGTCTGAACATGACTATTGTGAAACTCCCGCCACATGTAGGCCTACAAGTCATGCTTGCTTACACTTGTGGACTTTTGAGTAACGAAGACTCCCACCCTTTATGCTAAAGTCCGGGCTAAAGTAGGTCGTTTAGCTCATCTTTTTTATGGTTGCATGGTGTTTAACCAATACGTAGTTAGTATGATCAAGTGCAAATATTACTACTTTGTGACCTAGGTTTTCAAATTGTTCTTGTTGGAATATTGTTAAGTAAAATGTTTCTTTTTGTCTGACACACACCCACCACACACCACACACAGCTCACACACGCCACCTTTACACCCTACATACCCTACAACATGCACATGGCATACACCATGCATGCACATGTCCATACACACACACACACCATGAAACACACACAAACTCACACTCCAGAGTGATACACAAGGAAAGGCAATCACTATTTAGTTTCATTCCCCTCAACATTTCCTCCCAGTATTTCCCATCTAGCCATCAGAATCATTAACCAAAATAGCTTTTGAAAAAAAAATCCATACGCCTACTCCCCATAGAATGCCACCCTCTCAACACACACCATAATGTGCAGCAATAACTAACTCAATATCATCCCAAACTTTGCCCTTTTTCCCCTTCCGGCTGGCAATTGGCCTGATAAAAGGCGTGGCTTAATTTTATTGCACAAACCTTGACGTCTTCAATTAGGGGCTTCGTATGAATTCACCTAGGCACTCTGGGTCCAATCATGGTGAACCATGCACGATGTAAAGAACTTGAATTCTCAATCTGTTTCACTATTATTTTGACATGCGGCGGTTTGTGAACGATTCCTGTATTAGAATGACACAAGAAACGGGTGGCGGTAGCCAATGTTACCTTGGCCTCCTTCCGTTGTATACCGTCTGTGCGCATTGAATGAACGACAAAGTAAACGGAATATATCAATTGAGAAGACTAACAATCTCATTGCACTGATTCTCATTTCATTTTTGATGCATGTATTTATCTGCAATGTAATGAATCTCTTTCTAGATGTTCTGCTAAACAATGACAGGGATGTGCTTCATTTAATTTCAGAGTTAGGATTTGGGTTATAGAGATGGATTCATTTGGCCTGTGGATTAATGCATGTGTTGTTTTCTTACATATTTTCATAATCATTTTTCCATCAAAAAGAGAAAAGAGACAACCAATGATTGTAAGTAACAAAGATATCAAAAGGTTGTCCCAAGAATGCATCTGCAAAGCAATTAACAATATTTATATCAATAATTAGAGGTTGATAGCAAAATATATTGTCTGAGCCTAGGCTTTGCCACAGGAATCGTCCCTAGCTGGCTGGGAGTTACAGTCCGTATTGCAAGCATTGTCTACAAACACAGGGCTTATGTGAATACATTACACTCTATCCCATTGTGTCTATGGCGTTGCAGGTGTTGTTGCCTGAAGACAGAATACATAAAAACATTGACTAGCCATTAGCTGAGACTGACATACAGATTGGCATTTGTTCTGGAATAAGACTTCATACACACTAAAACCCTGTTTTATTTTGACAAGTGAATAAAGTGGGTATTTGCACTGCACTTGCGATCGCATACACATTAGAAACAAAGATAAAAATAGCCATGTACACATGGTCATGAAACTCCAAGGGTTTGAAACTCTGGAGGTGAAAATTAAATCCAATTATTTTCACTCCAAATTGTGTCCACTCGATGGCCGAAACTCTGAAATCATCTCCCTGACCATTCTCCTCTGCTTCTGATAACAGAGTGTAGACCGGAAGTCAACATACCGAAAGCCGTGGACTTTCATGTGTGATATTCAAACACGGAATGGGTTGTCAACAAAGATGACCTTGCGAGTTCCCCTCTGCTCACTATCCCCCAAGCTGTCCACATGGCACAACACTCCAAAACACTTCAGAGTGTTATCAGAGTTTGTGCTTCACCCCAAGTTTTTTAAGGGGATAAAACCCCACTAGACCCTCCATAAAACTCCAAATGCATCCACACGGCCAGAAACCCCGATCGGCACTCCCAAGTTCTGAAACTCCAGGGTTTCAGCCTCCGTGTGGACATGACTAATAACATGTTAGTATGGTAGGGATTTGTTTACTGATTGCCCTCATAATTAAAACTCTTACCAGAAATACAGATATAAGGTGTCAACTGTTGCATATCATTTCATGGGATTGATCAATCAAAAGAAGTAATCATTTAAATGGTATATTGGATTTGTATTGTAGTATGTCCAGATCATTTTTTCCTCATTTTTTCATCCATTTATGTTTAAGTATTCATTTATCATAATGTTTGAATTATAATTCCTTTGTTGAACATATTGCTGCACCTTGTGATCTTCTTGATCTTTGTATGTTTGTTTCTCCTTTTGTGATAAAACCAATAAAAAAAATTAATTCATAAAATTTAGATTGAGCTATTTTGCTAGAACTTGAGATAGACCCTATACCAACAACTGTGGTGTAGCTGCAAATGGATTGCAAAATGACACATGAAATAGGTCAAAATTTAGAGTTTGGTACATGGGCAAATTGGGCATATATGGAGGCTAAGGCGACTCTCAGGGACTCACAGGGAGCAGAATTCCTGGTTGGTTAGCAGCTGAGGCTGTTAGAGGTGAGCAAGGTTGGATGTCAAACAGAGCATGTTGGAAAGCAAGGTGCTGAAGGAGCCAGAGAAAGGAGTGTTTAGGAAGGCTTCAGTTCAATCTCCCATGTAAGTACTGGAGTATTGTTTGGCAGACTTAGTCTTTGTCAAGATGCCTCTACCCCGGATTGCCGGAGGTGTGTGTCGCCTTCGGCCTCGCGGAGCGAGGCATCTTTGCGCAAATAGGGATAGTTCTGTGCAAGCATAAATCCTGTGTCAATCAAAGTATGTGGTCATCATATGTGGGATTGTACCTACTAATTGATTGCACGTGTCAAGATTATCTTTCAACTGAATCTTTTCTTTAACCACAAGAAGAATGCCCAACAGTAACCTAAAAGAATTCTGCCAGATGGTAGTATCACCTTTGTTTGACCACAATGTATATGCACGGCACCTTACTTGTATTTTTCCAATCAGTTGCCTGGAAGGTTACGGAAGACTTATATCCTCGGAAAATAAAAAAAACCAAACACGCAAAATAAATGCTGAAAGACGATGGCAAGAGACTCACATGAGGGCGTTATACCACATCATATACATGGACTATAACATAAAAAATAAAGTGCAACGTCTTGATGAAAGGCTATGGCAGGCTTGATTTACAAAGTTATAGCAGGGATACCTAATAAATTGGATATGCAACTTGATCAAGAGAGTGGAGGCATACTAATCAGTACCTTATAGATGATGGTTGTACATGGCTCTGTGTAATTTACATCATAACTAGCTTGCGTCATCTCTGGTCACTAACGTCATACTGTATAAATTAGAACTTACAGAATAGGCGGTGCTATACCCAAATCGTCTATGGCATTTGTCACTGTAACTTGTTTTATAGGCTTATTTTGATGCCAGTATTTCCTTGAAGTTTATTAGTATGCACATATATTGGCCAAGTTTGAGGAATAAGGCCTCTCTGATCGGATGTAGTCTCATTATGAGTACTTGAGTGCTAAGTACAAGTTCAAGTTTACTGGTTTGAGTTCAAGTGCTTTTCAGTGAATAGGATCAAGATGACACTTCCTGTATCAGGCTTATTAGGGTTAAGATTAGGGTGGGTGAGAGAGAAAGAAAAGAGAAGAATAAAATGAGTGAGTGAGCAGCGCGTGGGCGGGCGGGCAGGTGGGCAACTGAGGGAAGGAGTGATGAATGAGATGAGTAAGGTGGGTGAGAAAGGGTGAGTGAGATGAGTAAGGTGAATGAGGCAGGTGGGTGGGTGGGAGGGTGGGGCGAGGTGGGTGACCGACCGACCATATAAAAACACAATGGGTGATGAGATGGTTAGTGTTATGTTTAAATTTAAGGGTTGATGGAATAAAGTGAGTTGTCATGATTTTAAATATCCTTTCAGGCCTGGTGCTTAATTCAAGTGGTTAGTTGTCTTAGCATCTGTTGTTATTAACATTATATTGATGTGCCAACATCCTTTCCTGTTACACGCTATGTATTGGCCAAGGTTGTGTAGCTGTCTAGGACAGACACGGTTGTTTTCATACAAAAGCGGAATATACATAGCAAAATAGACAGGTAGGATTTCTAAGAGTGACAAACAAAAGAGTTTTTAAATTGAAATAGAACATGCTGAAATCCCTGTAAGTACAGTTGCTATGTTTAGCCATGTTCACCCTAGACCATGAGTCTCCTTGTCTCTCTGCATGCTTGGTAAATGTTATGCTTGCGGTTATAGAACCGTAGTAAGACACTAAACACTTCTGCAAAGTTATCAGCAAAGCAAGTTCAGAGCGGGCTGTGTTTTAACT
The DNA here is from genome assembly GCA_023653785.1 of Ophioderma brevispina. Classification (NCBI taxonomy): domain Eukaryota; kingdom Metazoa; phylum Echinodermata; class Ophiuroidea; order Amphilepidida; family Ophiodermatidae; genus Ophioderma; species Ophioderma brevispina. The sequence goes on along the minus strand of JAMKCH010082466.1, from coordinate 78,418 downwards.
TGCCTTTCACCCTAAGCACGGCCCCTGTGATTCCCTGCATGCGCTACACTTGATGCTAGGCTGTCGGAAAGTGAACATATTGAGACAACTAAAACACTAGTAAAGATACTCATCAAACAAGTTCCCCAAAGGCTCAAACTCTCAGTCCCAGGCCGTCTCTTTTGTAGCAAAGGTGTCACCCATTTGGACTACATAAGTCATGAAGAACAAGCAGGTAGCAGACCATATCGTCTCCCATAGAAAACGAATAAAAAATTAATTTGATAAGATGGGATGTGACCGTGATGTATCGCCATGACCAGCTAGATATGCCATTACAGTGATCTGTTACACTATCATTTTCCTGCTGCTAAATGGGGCTACCAGCATGAGCCGATAAAGTTCCAATAAGAAATGATATTCAAAACTATGATCTCTCATAAATTCAGTTTGCAGTTGTCAAGGCAAAAGCCATAAATAACTCATTACAGGGAAGAGATATTGTATTGTAACAGTAACTGCAGTTATTACTATTTACCAAGAGCCATACTAGTTGAGAGTATACCGTACTGACCCGAGTATAGTCCCATGCTCGATTATAATCCCACCCCTAAGTTTTAGGAAAATTTCAGAAAATTCTAAGATCCGTTTATTATCCCATGCAAAAATTGGCCTACACTGACTGCAAAAATTCGGAAACCTATCTTCTTCAAACAACAAACCTTTTAGCCTTGAATTCCAATGATATGCATTTTCCAATACACTGAATACGAAATTCCATATTTAATCTTATAATCCATCTCAAGAATGTTTCTAATGACGTCTGGAACCATTAAAGTTTGTGAAAAACATACATTTACGAGTATAGAACACAGCAGAAGACCATGTTTCTGGGTCAACACTCTCAAGGCTTTCTACTTCACTCAGACGTGATTCTACAATATTTTTTTCACTCTTTTTCCATATTTCAGTATCAAAATAATAATACATGTCCCATAAAAATTATTCAGTTTCATAATTCATTCATAAAATAGTTTTTTTGGTGGATTTGTTTTCTGAAACGAAAAGAATAATTTGAACAAGGCCGTGTGTAGGTCAAGAGGGCAATTTGCAGCAACCAAATATGGCCGCCGCCAAAACACTGATGGCAAATTGGTTAAGTTTTCGCGACTATTTTTGTTCGTTTTTTGCCGTTTTTTTGCTAAAAAAAATCATTAAAGTTACATTATAGTCATGGTTAGTTACATGACAAAAAGATGAAATCTACTTCAGAATGAGGGTGGAAACTACGTACTATCGAAAAACAGCATTTTTTCAACTTTCTGAGTCTTCAAATTCGGAAGTCATGAAGTGGCGGTATAGTGTATGTGGCGAGTAGGCCCCAAGACATTTTTCACTCCGGCTTCGGGCAAGTTTCGGGCAGTATCCCCACCCCCAAATTTCAAGGTATTTTCAGCTTAAAAAAGGGTGGGACTATACTCGGGTCATTACGGTATGTAGATATCCCCCCCCCCCCCCCCCCCCGATATTTTGAATGTTTGCTACAAACAAAGTGCTTTTGCTGTGAATATCAAATACATACAATTGACATGGGAATTTATGGGGCTCCATCTGGAGCAAGTCAAAAGACATTTAAAAGGACAAACTCTACTGAAAATGTGTGATTCTTTTCATTGTTAAATATTACAATGCTACAATTCCTGTCCAAGGAAAAACTGACTTAATACAAGGGGCATGACATCATTGCCAGTAACCAGTGTCATTGTCTAGTACAGTGGTGTATAATGCCAAATGCACTATGCCCTGGAAAATGAGGCTATTTTTGTAGTTTGGGCGTTCAGTTTCTTTCTTTCTTCATCTTTCTCTGCAGCAAGCCTAGTACATTGTGGATTGTGGAAAGTTGCTAGATACATGTACCTGTACATACTTTAAAACCCTAAATTAGCTTCTATTTGGGATAATTGGAAGCTACAAAAGGAATAATAATTACATGCAGAAATTTCAGATACTATCTTACCATCTAATCTTGCTCGACAAAACACAAAAGATAGGTTTTTTTTTCCCCAACATGCATTTATTTAAAATCAATCATTAAAAATTCAGAGAGATAAAAGAAGAGGGTTTATCCAAGTACATAATATGTCAGAATGTATTATTCTCATCATTTATAGCTGTGATGGAAAACAAAGTGTATTCATCAGGAGTTCATTTATGAAATGTGAAGCCAACAAATTTGGCAATCGATGGTTTTCAGAACATCCAGTTTCAGACGCTTCGTTGCTGAATAAACATTAGTGTGTCTTTAGTTACTCGTCGAATCATGCTGGAATACCCCAACAGGCACTGATATTTTATTACCAATTTGGAAATAAAAAATGTAAAATTTGAAGGCTCATATACCAGACTACATGTTGCACCACTTGGCATTTTAAAAAGAGCTGGCAATTGAAATTGTTAATAAAAATGTAAGATTGAACCAGAAAGATTACAACATTGTTTTAATAGCCAGGCTGTGATTAATCACTTCTTAGACACATCTTGTCTGCTAATCAGTGTTGTCATCCTGATCAATCAATCAAACTTAATTCTCAATATCATGCAACAAAACAGAAACTAGTAAAAAGCATACAACAAGCTAAGATATGGAGGAGGCAATTGATCAGCCATAAAAGCCAGACATGATTACCCCTGAACTTGAAGAGATAACTAAAAAAATTACAACAGCCAAATTGACAAAATAACCTAAATGAAATTAATAAAATGACTTCCACACCAGATTGGACAAGCTCCAAAAATCATTGTTGATAATGAAATATAAGATCTTTTTTAAGGTTTGACTGATATGGAGTATTTTATGATTAATAGATTATAGAAAATTATGAAAGAATTGGATCATTTGCTCTTATTGCCTAATCAGAGAGAAAATGCTTTCAATATTTGGTTTTGGTTTTAAAGGTGGACTACCTTTAATTTTAGTTGACTACTTTTAATTTAAACACACACAAAAAAATTATATTTTGGAATCTCTGAGGCAGCCTTTGAATACCCCAAATTCAAGGTTAAAGGTATCATATATATGTTAAGGATATTATTAATTATTGAAATTGGGATATTTGACAATTAAAATTATGATTTATTCACCGAACCATGGTTTATTATTTTCCAGTGATCGAGTCTGCATAAGTTACATCCTTTTTCAATTGACGGCATTGAAACACGTGTTGTGATTAGTGAACCGATTATTGTGTGTGGTGTTTGAACGAAAAACAGAAAAAAATCAATTTCAAATTTTTACTGGGTGAAATATTAATATAAACATTAAAATTCCAAAGCTTTCTGCCAGCCAAAGTCAAGAGAAAAACTTAAGAAAATTTCAGAAATTAAATAAACATTTTGATAGTTCCCCTCTTTTTGCATTTGCCTTGCTTTTTATTAAACATGCTATTAATCAATTTTTACTGAACTTGAAAATACAATAGCATGCTGTGAAAATAGTAAGCAGTGTGACTGTGAGCGTTGATTTCTGCATCCTTGCACCGTCCATGCCCTAGCTTGGATACCCTGCAGTCTAGCGGTGCGCTTTTTCCTCACCAGTGTGTCACTGGTGTTACTTCCCTGCCATAGGCTATGTCAGGACAAATTAGGAGCCGATGACAACAACAGGGGCTAGCTAGAACACAAGCAAACCCAACCGAAGCTGCCCCAGCTAAATTTGAATTCACTCTGCCTGCCAGGATGTGTTGAAGGGAGAGATTGAATGAAATTAACAGCAGAGAATTTAGCCTGATGCACTTTTCAGGATGTGTGAGAGACATTAAACATTGAAAGAATTATATCTTCACCAGCAGATGATACTTCAAAGTATTTTACAATGTGTATTCTCTGAATATTCTGTAATGAAACAAATTTACATATTGGTTTACTTGATTTACATTCCTGTTGGTATTGGTGGCTTAGATTTTGAAAACTCTTACATTAGTTATAGTCAACCATGTTGCAGTCATCTAAGAGACATCATGCATTGCATTTATGGTGTTAAATAAAATAGACCATGACTGACTCCCATATATTGAGCAATTAAGATCAATGTTTGAATAATATTGGTTCATTTGTCACACTGCCGTCAATGTGTTTGTTTTGGTTTCCTTAAATCTCTGTTCTTGTTCTACTTATAAAATAGAACAAATCTGTTATGCACAAAATTAAGTTTGGTCCTTGTTTAAATGTAAATAGGGAATGATGAAACAAGGCAGTATTTCACTTATGCTAAAATGATACTGACACTGTACACATATATCTTGTTCTTAATTGGGCATAAGATAACGACGGAGAGCCAAACATATTCCACTTGTTGCAAATTACACTATAAAATATTGAGACAATCTAATATTTTTGAAAGAGGAAAACACATTTCTATCAGGTTCAGTGTTGACGAAATGCGCAAACTCAACATTTGGGTTAATTAAAAGCTACAGAATATCTCAGAAATGTTTCAGTTGATTATGTTAACATGAGCACTTTGTCTGAGTTAGTATTTTGTGCTCAAATATTCATTGGTATGAAATGTAGTTTCAGTTAGAACCACCTGATTGAAAATAGTTTTTGTACCTGAGAAGCAACACTTATGGATGGTTTTCTATTTTTTAAATCTTTGGGTACACTGTGTTGAACGAACATCAGGTAGCAAACAGTAGGTGATAAATATCCAAGAAAGATTTTGTTGAAAGACCTCAAAGCCAAGAAGAAATGAGACCACAATGGTGATCTTGAAGGAGCATATTGCTAAGTTCATGCTCTTTTCTCACTCTACACTCTGAAATAGTGGTCAAACGAAAAGGGTCAAATTTCAGAGTAGTGTGCATAGTTGACTACTTACCACGGAAAATGACCACGTTGTTTTTAGTGTGTACAGAATCTCCTGAGCACCTGACTGAAAAATGGAGAAGTGATAGCCAGATAAATCAACAAAACCTGTAGGAATTTTTCTTGTGATTGATCTTTCTCTAGACCAAGTTTTTAAACCTTGACCCCAAATGAATGTGTGATTTAAGATTTCTTTTGATGCATTAATATTATTTAAGTGATTGTCATGTCTGTGAGTTGAAAATTGAATAAAATGTGATTTTTTTATGCATCAAGTTCTAGCCTAGGCCATATTTGAAACCAGGCTGGTGTATGCAGTGACAAGCATCTTGAAACAGTAGTGACCTATGTGGTAACACTAATAATTGCAGCTGTATAGTCAATCCAAAGCACCCATCCTTTTAACTCTAAAGCCCCCACTCCTTAGAGACCCCACCCCCACTCCTTACAGAACACCACAGCACTGAATGAGAAAAATGCACTAAGTCCCGGATGTAGCGATTCTGTCATCAAACAAAGACACGTATGGGCACCAAATCACTGCCCGGGCCAGACCCAAATTTCCCAGTTTTCTCCTTCCCCTTTCCTGATGTTCCTTCACTCTCTCCCGGGACATAGAGCGTGTTTCTACTGCCGACACGACAAAACACGACTTTTGCTGACCCGCTATGGACCCGGCTTTTTCCGCTATCTCAGCTGTTTCTATTGAAGGCACATACCGGTATGTGGAATGCTCGACTGCACTTACCGCTATCATGCTTTCGACAGACCCAGTCGGGGTCACAATATATCCCCCGTTCCAGAAACTTCCATGCATTTTTTTCTCTTGAGGTGTGTTTTACATGTAGGCCTATTCCCATGTTACTTATCATACAGTGTTGAGTTATTTTGTATTTCCTTTAATGGATGTTACTACCAGGACTAGGTGTAAAGTAAAGTACAAGAATTACTAAGTGTTCATCATAAATTTTATTGATGTTGATTCACTTCTGATATGAAAATAGGCCTAACTGCTGATGATTTGAACAACGCGCGTAGCGGAAGTCGCATTACCAGCGCGGCCTTGGCATCATTTCCTGCCCAACACGGCAAATGCCGCTATCGGCTGTTTCTACTGGTGAAATAGCGGTATGCAACACGGCAAAAACCTTCTCAGAGCAGGTTTGATTTAGCGGTATCGCGTTGCGCTAAAATAGCGGGTCGGGCTGTTTCTACTTAGCAGGATAACGGATCGACCCCCTTCCGACGCGGAAAACATCCCCAGTAGAAACACGCTCATAGGCTAGAAACAGATAGGGAGTTAGGGTTAGCCAGGTAAACATGTGAAATTGAGGAACAAAACGCTAGGTTAAAAAAGTGTTTTTAAGTTGGCAGTATGCAATATCGTTGATTGAAAGGTCTGGCGTACACACACATACACTTTAAAGCCAGTACTTATATGCGTGCAAGAAATACCTGCCTTACCGTATTGATGTCACTGACTCGTGCAGCTAAATGCACTATAGAATGAAGAGCCAGCGTATGATGGTAACATGAAGTTAAAGTTTGTGAAAGCAAGATAATAGGTAGATTAACACCTTGGATGATCATTTCACAGCTGATTTGGGCCAGTAACTTAGAATATTCTGTTACTCACTGCAAGCATCATCAAATGCAGATACATGGAGGGCCAGAATTATGATAAAATAGTTTCAATATGTAGGCCTAGTTCACTTGCACTACACATATAAACTTTGCATGGTCTCTTCTCACTTTGTAAAGATGGTACTGATTGATCAAGCTACCAAAATGCCTCCTTTATTGAGTAATCAACAACTTCCAAATCTCATTTGGATATTTAAGACTGCTTTGGATCCATATACCAATTACTCAATCAGTTCCAGAAATTATTAATGAACATTTGGTTATTTGAATTACTTTCTTTCCCTGGAGCTGACAAGCACATCCAAGCATTAAAAAAAAATATGCACCCAAGCTGGATTCAAACCAACAACCTCCATAATTATTACTAGCATGGCACTTTAACCTATTGTGCTAACAAATGGGTTGGTAGAAGAACGATAGATTAAAATTTCTCATTATTAATCCAAAAGATGCCCTTCACATACCCTGGCAAAAAGGTCATGTATATGTAATTGGTTCGAATCTGGCCTAAGCACAACTTTTTTTTGAACACTTGTGTACAGCTCCTGGGAAAGATAGGCCTAATTCATCATCTCTAATTTATCATCTTCCACCTATAGAAAATGAAGTAGTTACTTACAATAATCATTTAGTTATTGGTTTACAATGACTGAGACTTTGAAAAGGATCTCAAGAACTAGTGAGAGATAACATTCATATTTTGGGCAATAGTGTATAGGGCCTACCATGTGATGGATAAAAATAGGTAAAATTCTGAAATATCTTTTTTTTACAACTATAACCCAATTATCACCAAACCAACAAATCCAATGAGGAGGGTAGCTGGTTACCCTGGTAGAACTAAAAAGAAGATATATCTACAAGGGCGTCGGCACGTGAGAGCTAATGGCGGCCATCCAGCACATTGATTTCAGGAAAGGCATCCGGTCAATTATCTTTTGCTCCAATTCACTGATGTAGAGCATGTTAGAGTAAGACCGTTGCCAGGTCAACTGGTTGACGCTAACTTTGGTTCGAGCCACTGATCACATTGATCACAATAACAAATCCTTCGGCATATCATAATTCGGAAGAGCTGCATGAGCCAAGGCATGAACCAGTAACCAATGGATACTAACGTGCACTACATCAGCGAATAAATCCTCACACAGCAGTATTGCTGTGAATGTGAGGCGAATCCGGTCCCCCCATTAGTGGGGACAAAACCGGATTTAAAACTTTGGTTGTACTACTACAACAAATATAATCAGATTTGTATTTGTCAAAATGTACAGAGAATAATAATATTTCCCCCACAGACTCTAAAACTAAAAAAGAGTAGTTCATAGTCTGTAAAACTCCATGCCCATGAATGTTAATTGTCTGGAAAAATATTTGCCATTTGCAAGGATTGATTATTTTTTACACACTAAGAAACTCTTGTGTGATCAAAGCAAAAACCAACAGAGTGTGATTTTATTTGGTCTGTAACACAGCTGTAAGTATTTTGCGGAAAATATTGGGCCAGGTTTGTGTCATTCCGCACAGGGTAAATGTTCGGTAATTTCAAATGGGAACTTGCAAAGCGCCTGTGGTTAAATGTTTCAACAAGCGCTATGTGACTATTTATGATTGAATTTTTAACACTCAGCCTTGGCGAGGTGTCAATCCTGACGCATAAGAGGTCTTTACAGAAATTTTTCATCTGTGCATAGATTGCTGGGGGGTAAAGCAACAGCACAGCCCCTACACTTGCAAGTCGTACATGTGTTTAGAAAAATCTTAAATTTCCTGTTTGCTTTGGCGTATTTTAAAGGAGGGAATCAGACTTTTTACGTAAGAAGCTGTTTTAAGGGAATGCATGAATGAACCAAAAAATAGAACCATTTTTCCTTTAACAAAATAGCAGAAAACACTGATAAAGATTTTCTTTTTACAATGGAATTATATTTGCTCTTTTTTCCAGTAACAATCAAAGTTAAAGGTTTTCTTTCAGGAATCATTGTACAAATGCAATACATGTAAAGAAAAGCCCAAGGAAAATTCTTTTGTCTGGGACAACCTGCCGAATTTCTCAAATTATTACTGTGCTAAGTGCATCCAATTGATAGAAACACTAGGGGTTATGGTTTTAAGTTTGAGAGGAACTTAGGGGGTCAATTCCTCAGGTGTGAAATACAAGAGAAATTGTTCAATGCCTTCATATGTCTTGAATGTATTCCTGCAATATGGCTTGTTTTTATTTGTTGTTATATGTCACAATGAAATTGATGATATTTACATTTTGTTTTGACCTTATTGTATGTTTTCCTCAACACAAAGAATGTTAAGCTTGGTAAAGATTAGCCCGAGTATACTCTGACTTTGTGCCCAGGGATGGTAGTTGCATTTTACCGAGTAAGGCAATGGGAATTGATACTGTACAACAGTGGATTTTTGGTCTACTTGTATTCCAAGATAAGGAAATGTGAGATATGCAATCCATCAGGGAGATTGGAAAAACTCTTCTTCCTAGATTTTTATCAAGTCCAAGGATTTGTGCTAAGTTACCCGATTCAGCTAAAGTGAAATGCAACAGACTGTGTTTAACAAAAAAACACCAGTGCTGATCCTTGATCTTTTGTACTGTAGGATTCAAGGAAAGAAGGCAGTGTATGGGTGAGGAAGGAAGGAAGGGTTTGTTTTCAGTCAAAAATAGTCTGGCCTAAAAGAAATGGGCATATGTAAAGAGAGTTTCTTCTCAGACGTTCAGCTGTAAGGTGAAAATCTAGTATTGAAATATGCAAGTAAATCCTATTGATCCAATTCTAATCGGAGTGCCTGCTGTTTTCTAAATGTTGAGAACCTGAATCACTTATCAAGCTTTAATTAACATAGGGTTTAGTTTTTCACTCATTCACTCACACAGATAGGTATGATTGTACACACACATACATGTGCATACATATACGCATGTGTGCACACAAACATACATGCATACATACATTCATGCACATAAACATACACACACACACTCGCACATATGCACACGTCACATGGCTACTTCTTTGTTTTTAAAATCGGATGTAGGTGTATGGACTTGGATGTGGAAGCAATTAGTTATGAGTAGGAATATTTGCACACATCAAATCAATTAAGAATTGTTTCTGAATGGCAAGAACCCACCTTTTGTGGCAATACATTTTCACACCTCGTATCATTTTCTATAGGTTCTTGTTAAAAATTTGAAATGTGGTAAGTAATTGAAATTTGAAGCCACTTGCGTAATTGTGAAAAGTTTTTTTTCCTCAAGCAAGTGTGATTCAAACATCTCTTTGATTCTATGTATTTCTAAATAACTTATAAACAGTAAGGTGAAAAATGTGTGCTTTTCATTCACTTCATTGGAACTAAAACCAATATAAAACTGCGTGGATGCTGTGGTTGATTTCAATCATCTAAACACAATGTCTTTACATATGTTATAGAATTTGAAATGGGAAAAGTCAGGGGAATCCTCTCAAGTCTATCTGCCTGTAGACAAATCTTTCAACGTGAGAGAAATCTGTGTTGGACTAGCCTTGTCAAGGCAATCTTAAACACTCCATCTGTAATTCCATCAATCCTGGCTACCATGTGGCTGGCTGGCTGGCTGTGAGCTAGCTGCCCAATGTTGTGCTGGGTCAGTGAATCAGTGCTGTTATAGCAAGAAGTGTAGAAAGATGGTTCTGGTATTATATGATATGGTTGATGATTTTGACAACGGTCTTTGTTGGAAGAATGATATCACCAGATATGACTAATAAATATAGTCATTTATAACAGAACTCCATAGGGGAAACATTTAATTAAATGGCAAAGTGGAAATAACTTAAAAATCTGCTCAGAAAACTGCCTAGTAAATTAATGGTCCATTTAGGTAGAATAATGGAAAGAGACTTTGAACAATGCATATCAGACACAATTGAGTACTATCCAGGGTGTATCCAACAGTACTCCACAGAACACAGGCTGTTGTGTTTGATTTATAATAGGCCTCAAAATGTTGTCAAACTCTCACCAAAAGCTACCAAAGCTGTGCTAACAACCTGATAAAAAGTCAGGAAATAGAGGGCAGCATTCTGGCCATTGTGTTTAAAGACCAAAATTGTGTCAAGGGAATAACTCCTATTTGTAACTCTCATATTCAGGGCATGTGTGTGCATGGAATCTATGGTGTGTGCATGTTTATGCATGTGTGTATGCATACATGCTAGAATTGCACATTTGTTATTGTTGCTGTACCTGAGGAATTCTTTTCCAGTCTAAGGGAGAATAATATCAGATACGCTGCTTTACATTATGCAGTAAAAGAGCAGAGGTGGGAAAAAAGCAAAAGGCACCATGTTGATGGAATCAAAAAGCAAAGAGCATTTGAGTTGCTGTTTTTGCTCTTGGTCTTGTGGTTTAATACAAATTATGACATGACCATATTGAAGTCATCACTGTAAGTAAATTCAGTTTGTTTTGTAGAATTTATCTTGATCAAACAATGACTGTAGTAGTAAAACAAAGAAAAAGGATGAGGTTGAAAAAGCTGATATGGGTTCAAACAATGAGTGCACTCTCTTGATACAAAAAAGGATATTTTACCCCAAAATTTGCAACAGTGAAAGTAATTAAGACCAAACCTTTCTGCATTGGTTTGAGCCAATATTTCAAGTCATGAGAGCAATCCCTATTTGTTATTCCAGAATAATAGCTGCTGATTTCAAGACTGACTCAATATGTGGCACCCTCAGTTTTCTAACAAATCACATTTTTTTGGCATAAACATAAATGCTTGTCCACTGTGAAATAGCTAAGCTCAAATTGATGTCCTTCAAATAGAAAATCACAACTTTGTAATAAAATTCTGGATCTGGATTTTTTGTTATACACAGTATCTTATTACATAAATGTTTACTTCCATCAAAACGAAAAATTGGATTCATCTTAAACTTCAGAATCTCTGAGTCAGCCTTTAATTGTTGAAAAGGTCTAAAATTAAGAGAGGCTAATTTACATGAGCCCAGACATAAGAAAATGAGTAAGACCAAATACATATCATTATCAAATTGCTCATAGCAGAAATTGTGTGTGAATTACATAAAGTGCACCTTCAAATAAAACTCAAACTGTGCAAAACAAGAATAGGTACTTAGAGCTGAGATGTAGCATTATCATTAAGCCAGATGCTAAGCTGGCTTGTAAGCAGGGCTTAAAGCAATTTTCCAAACCATGTTCAATCTTACTGAAATAATTCACAGGTCCTGGCACTAATTAACATCCTAATTAAATATTGACCTCCTCTACTAGTTGCAAACCCCAAGGCAGAATTGCACACTTTCATTTTAAGTAAGTAGAGGTAGTACACTGCGTGAATTGGACATTCAATTAGACTATCTTAATAAGAAACAAACAAGATGTATGTTTTGCAATCTTGATAACTTATCATCTTTCAGTTTAACCAGAAATGTTGATAACTTATCATCTTTCAGTTTAACCAGAAATGTTGCCCTTTGTGTTAATGAGCTAATCTAAATGTGGTGCCTATAGGTGTGTTTCTATTGGGACCATTTACCGGAAAAGAGACGGATAAGGGATTAAATGTGCTCAATAGAAACTGACCTCCCTCACTATTTACCGGTAAATCAACCCGGCAAAATTTTCCTTCTCGAGGAAGGAAAATAGCGGTGTCACTTACCGGTAAACGGCCGAGATAGAAAACACACTCTCCGTTCCACGACAGTGGCGCATCACAACGAAGAAACGGAAATTGATAATACCGCGTGATTACGATCGACGATAGGCCCTACGTGTGGACGTGTAGACTAGAGAGATGAGGGATATGATTCGGCCTGGATTCGGCGGTGCCTCCTTGATCTTACGTACATCGCTTCTCGCTTCTCTAACTACATGTACCTTCGAACCCTTCTCTGACGTTCACGAACATTTAACCCATCTAACCCATCATTTGCCTCTGAATTTTGACTGTAAAATGTCAAAATTGACATCAATCCTACTATCGCAAATCCCGCCATATTTTTGTTGAAAAAGTCAACCCACAATGCTTTGCGTTGACCTCAGTGTACGACCTTTTGCCGGCAGAGTTTTATGTGGAGTTGATCGAGAGCAGCCAGGTAGTATTTACCGGTAAACAGTGCCCAATAGAAACTGGCCGTTATCCACCTTTTCCTTGCTCTTTCCCGGTAAGAGATTTCCCGGTAAAATGCAGGAGCTTCAATAGAAACACGCTTTATGATACATCAAGTACTACAGTACATATTCAGTCATCTGGATGGGTGCTTATTTTACTCAAATTCTTTCTAATATTAGGTCTTTAAGGTAAAAAATATTGAATAAAACTACTGATGCACAATTTACACACTTTTTATCATTTGGTCAACTCCAAAAGTTACACTCTGAAATTTCTCAAATTTGGTGATGGGTGCTTATTTGAACATGAGCACTTTTTAAGAAGAATATTATATGTGTGTGTGCACACATGTCCCAGTCTCCAATCACCTGACAATTATCAATACCGGTATGTACTTTTTTTCCAAAATTGATTGTGGGAAGCTTTTCATGTAACCTCCCTCCCATCCTAAACCCTAGACAACACATAATGGGGTTATTTTGTGTTGCACTAACACCAATTAGCTAGCTTAGCACCACAATATAGAAACAAGCCCAAATTCTGTGAGGCCCTAATTGTGAAAGCAGTTAAACTTGCCAACTATCGCAGCACCATCTCTAGTCATAAACATTATACAGACACCGCGTCAGACATTGCCTGCGTTTGTCTGTCGTAGGACATTTGCAAGCGGGCCTCAAGGCTTAAAAACCTTAACACGTACATTACAATAAGAATGTCGGTTTTGATATCCATGGATGTGAATACCTGTAAGATACACTTTATCCAGAAATGGAATATATACAGGCATGTTGGTGCTCATTTCTGTTAAAATATTGGTATGGCATACATATTTCACCCAATGCTATGTACCGTACAACATTGTAATGTTACGATTTTCATTCTAGGCAGCCATGTGAGCAAGATGTGTTTAGGCTTTGTTCTGTTTCACTTTCTTTGCAGATCAATACCATTATTATTAATGGAATATGATATCACGTTCAATTTTCACATGAACTTTGCAAGCTTTGCCATCTGGCCTTTTAATTTTGATACGGAAGCTTTCCTCCATTGTGAAGCCATCGATCAGAAAAATAATGTATCCCTAGGCATATAATGTAAACTTGTATATCACAGAAATGTAATGTGTAGATGTAAACGCAAGCTGTATTACATACTGCTATTAACTCCAGTGTTAAGTTCAGTGACACATGAACTTAGTAACAATCCATGGTATTATTTTGCTACCATTTACAACATGATTTATTAAATGTGTTAAATGAGTATTCTTGCTGAAATATAGCAAAAAAGCATTGGAAGGAATACAGACTTTGAATAATAGGAGTATGAACGTGTTGAAGAACATCTATCATTATTGAATGTAGGCCTCATAAATTGAGATATTTTCTTTTTCAAGAAATAGCTTACATCTGGTAGACATTTTGGTGATGGAAAAGGCGTAAAGCCAAATAGCAACTGGTCGCCATCCATCTCGGCAAATGTGGCCGAGTCTGAATCAGCGTCACCTCTTGGCCCTGCCGGTGAGTGTTAATGAGTCGGGAGTTGTTGATGTTGTGGGATGTTCTTGCGGAGGATTCTTGTGATGTTGCCGTTACCAAGTAGACCAATATGAGCACCTTCGATGTTTGTGTGCTCTTTCTAATGCATGCCAATGCAAACAACAAACTTCCTGTAATGCTCACCAGACATCTGTTGCTGGCTTTCGCATTTTTTTTCTCCTCTATTTGCATCCCAGTACCCCGACTCCACTATTGGTGAAGATTTTTGTGTGTAAACTTGTGCTTCAAGAGAGAATAAATCTTCCCAAGAAATTTGAAACGTATATCACCATCACCTGCAGGTTGAAAATGCCGTGCATCTGTACTCGTAGAAATGGGATAGGGGTGTGACAATGGCATCGATATGCAGGATCAGTTTAAATACATTAGTATTCAGGATATTGTGGTCCACAAATCACAGTTATTGGCCGTGAATTGTGTCAGCTAATAAATATTCATCAGAATTGATTATCTTAGACAGGCTTGCCATTTCACAATACGAAAGAATGATTTTCAAGTATCAAGTTGCCAAATTGACATCAACATTTGTGTATTTTAATAATGATTGCCATTTATGACTTCATATTTCCAAAATGCATCCACTGATGTTGGGAAAAAAGCTCTGTTATATTAATTAGTCAAAATCATTACAAAATGAAGAAAGTATGTTTAGGCTGTAAAACAAAGACAAACTTGCCTGTTTGTTTTAAAACAGGGCTCGAACAAGTACCATCAATTACTGTGTGGTGAATGTTCTGTTATATGCTGTAATGGCAACAGAGAGTTCTAAGCTGTAAAAGGCCCATGGCAAAATAAACATAGCATGTAATAAAATGGAGGTACCATGCCTCAATTAATGTCATTTTAACACTTCAAATCCAATGCAGTCTATGAACCCTTTTAATGAATTCCAGAAAAGGTAATTGAATGATAGTGATCGCAAGAAGTATTGAACGGTGCAACAGTACTTCAGCGATATGTGTAAATCAATGTCAAACAAGTCTCCAGCTTGTCACTAGTTTTTTCTTAAATCTGTAGTTTTACACGGTGACATCCGCTTACAGATCCAGTTAGGCAACACGCTATGGAATATGCTTCATTTTTTAATATACAACGTATGAAAACTGCATGGCTGTTGAGGAGAAATCTGAGAGTCAAATCAATAATGAGCCTTAGGCCTGGCCCTCTCTAAATGTAATGAGCTTGGCGTTGTATGTGATTGAGGTGTTGTTGCTTAGCAGTACTAACGAATGCTCACTCCCAGCATTTGCCTCCCTCTGTCAAATGTTTCAATGCGACACAGACAATTTTTTTGTTTCGTGCGCGTTGGGATTTCTCAACATCACAATAGATGCAAGACAAGAAATGCCCAACTACTTCGCCATGTAAGATTGCTTTAACTCATGTGGTGTTAACCTCCTTTTGAGATAATTAATTGCTCTCGATAAAAATGCAAAATTTGTGCACTGCTTATTGCATTGGCGCTATGTAGCGCTTTAGGACATGGTAAATATCTGGCTCTATTGGAGATATTTCTGACCCCCAGTCTGTCAACACTATTAAATATGTATTTTGCCTTGAGATGTGTGGACTTACTGGAAATCTGAACCTCTTCTGATTCACCTTTGTACTCCGCTCCTGCCAAAACCAAATGGCCGCCCATTTTGTGAAACATTTCTCATAAATCTTTTGTTTATAGATATTTTAATTAATATTATTTTTTGCTTTCAAAAGTGACAGATAATAACGGTTGGCTGTGCTAACTTAACCACTTTATAAATGGGAAGAGCATCTTTCAGCAGGTTAAAATCCTGGAACGATTAATAAACAGCAGACATGCTATAAAGGTGTTATGAATGTAACTGAATATCTGGCAGGTTTTCAGTGGTGCTATTTTGTTGACATAATAGTGGGGTATATTACATTGTTTGATGTGTTTTGATTTACCCTCACAGGAATTTCAACTAGATTTGCCACTATCACAGTTTTTTTTATCCATATCCTTGTTTTGTTGTTCTATATAGACTCAGCGGCACGGATTAACTCCTTACGAAACCTCCCGGATGTAAGTTGCACCTCACGAAACCTTCCTGATGTAAGCTGTACTGCACCACGTAGCCGTCCTCGTAGCCATGGTTCAGATGGTAGCCGTGACAGCAGAGGTAGCCATGGTAGCCGCCCAGGCAGCCACGGGTCTGATGGAGATGTTGAAACGGACACAAATAGTATCATGACTCCAGATCAACTTATAGAGGAAGCCAATTCCTACCTTCAGGTAAATCTTGTAATTTGTATGCCTAGGTACTTGTAGGTGCCAATGATATCATTTCCCAGAACCCCATTCAGTGAACCCTGTACTCCTTTTAAGGTATCAGTTACAGTTCCTCCAATGCATAATGGATTCTGTTTCACTGAATATGTATCATTAGTCTGTCATTGTTGAGTCATCTTGGAG
This sequence comes from Ophioderma brevispina, assembly GCA_023653785.1. Taxonomy (NCBI): domain Eukaryota; kingdom Metazoa; phylum Echinodermata; class Ophiuroidea; order Amphilepidida; family Ophiodermatidae; genus Ophioderma; species Ophioderma brevispina. The sequence continues at coordinate 61,806 of JAMKCH010082466.1, read as the reverse complement.
AAAACTTGCCTGAGTGTGTGAACAACAAAACATTCCTGCATTTTGATTTAGTATCTGAGAACAAAAATACATTGAAATTAATGAAAGATTAAGTGTTTAAAAGTACCAAAGCAAAAACATTTCTAATATTTTAATTTTGAACTTATTAAATGGTTACAAATGTTTTAGTCCTTTGTCCAAGATCTTGTTCCTGTACCTAATGGCATATTTGACCTGCTTCACCACATGTGACACAGCAGCAGTGTGAAATCAAGAGGACTGACATATGGTTCACTCTAAAGAAAATAAATCAGTATTTGCAGTCAATTGGAAACATGTTGAGGTTTTGTCCATCCTGCAGTGGACTGACGGAACTGATGACAATGATTGCAATCATGTATTCTATTAATGTCTTTAATTTTACAAGAATCAATTTTAAGAAAGGGTGTGAATGAATGTCATGTCAAAAGCCATTGGGCTGGTCATCAACCTTTAATGTAATCTTGCATTAGGGATAACAAAGACATCAGGGTGTCCAAGAAACTGCCCATAAGATTGAAATTGATAGGCTCTGTGGTCCAAATTGCATTTCATATGGTGTCATACACCTCTGTGTTATTTTTATGGTGTTAAAGAAGCAGATTTTAATTATTATGTTGATAAAGATAGTGAAGATGTAAACAATTTGCGCAACTCTGCACTCGTAAAAATAATTTCCTTCCTGTGCTTCAAGAAATGTAGAAACCGATATGACGCACTCGCTGCTATCAAATCACGTGTGAAATTGAATTAACTTGTATAGAATTTGTGATTGAAGCATAAATTGTCAAAACAGTGATTCAGAGTGTGTTAGAAAGCACAGAATATACACATCCCTTTACAATCAAAGATGAATACAATCTTCCCCAGCTCACAGGGGAAAATAGACACACCCTTATTTAACAGCTGACTTCGTGTGCACCCCATCTTGATTGTGATTACGCATTAGTCTCATGTATTTACTTTCCAAGTCTTCACCCATACTATTTGCACACGTTTTTGTTCTATGCGCTAATCTGCTTGTTCATTGCCAAATTTGTTCATCTAGCTGTGAATATTGATTCTCATCGCTCCAAGGCATTTCTGCCCAAGTCTTTTGATCTGCCCGGGCAAGTAATCAGAGACTGAAGTCAACCAGCAGAGTGACTTAACTCACTGACTGACTGACACTGAGGGAGTAAATACAATTCCATTCAATGCACTAGATTGAATCTATTACAACATCTATAAACATTTCATGGATGCATTGTATGTCTTTAAGAAAGAATGTGTCAGCTCTCTGATTATTGAATTAGAATAAGTGTTTTCAAGGACTGCTGTGGAGCCCCAAGTTGCTCAAAGAGTGTTAAATTTAAACCAAATAGTTACAGAAGAATAAATTAAGAAAGAATTATTCTGTTGATAATACAAGGGTGTACATTGTTAGAATAATGCTGCCAGAGCATAGCAATAGATATGTAATTTTTATAAGTCACTGAAGAGATTGTTTGTGGTGGATGTCCTTAATTCCCATGGTTGCCAGTAATATAAATGTTTAAAGGTGCAACAAGAGATTTCACATATCAGATGTACCTAAAAAATAGAAAGTTCTGATTTTTGCACTGATGTAAAGCTTTCCATAAAAAATATTCCCATCTAAAAGGATTAAGCTGAGAAATGTTTCTTTGGTACAAAAATTGTGAAATTTCTTATTTCGTATAGGAGCAAAATTCGGCCTATGTTTTACATTGAAATATAAGCAAATCAAAATAAATCCCTTTTTCTCGCTTTTAAGAGATTTATGTATCATAATACAGGGTTAGAAATCTATTGAGTGTCTAAACTATTTGAAATTACTATTATGACACAATATTTGGGTGCCTCAAAAATCTCTCGTTGCACCTTTAAGAAAGAATTATTCTGTTGATAATACAAGGGTGTACATTGTTAGAATAATGCTGCCAGAGCATAGCAATAGATATGTAATTTTTATAAGTCACTGAAGAGATTGTTTGTGGTGGATGTCCTTAATTCCCATGGTTGCCAGTAATATAAATGTTTAAAGGTGCAACAAGAGATTTCACATATCAGATGTACCTAAAAAATAGAAAGTTCTGATTTTTGCACTGATGTAAAGCTTTCCATAAAAATCAATTCCCTCTGAAAGAGTAAACTGAGAAATTTTTCTTTGGTACAAAAATTGTGAAATTTCTTATTTCGTATAGGAGCAAAATTCGGCCTATGTTTTACATTGAAATATAAGCAAATCAAAATAAATCCCTTTTTCTCGCTTTTAAGAGATTTATGTATCATAATACAGGGTTAGAAATCTATTGAGTGTCTAAACTATTTGAAATTACTATTATGACACCATATTCAGTGCACCTTTAAGGTAAAAAAATGCTTAAGTAGGAGATATCAAGCTCATTTTCAATTTGAGAAACAATGATGGTAACCTTTAGCGAGTGTGCAGATCCAGAATTATGCAATATATTCATTTACACCTATATCTGAGTTATTCGAATCAATCAACCCAAAAAGTACATGTTGTTACAGTATTACAGGCTTGTGGAAGAAGTACTACCTTAATTACAGTTTGTCAAACAGTGTAAATTAAGCACACAGATATTGTGACTTCATCAAAGATTAAATTGAAACAAAAGTGAGTCAAAGATACTATATTGAGTTATTAGTATTAGTGTTTGTACCTTGCATACAGTTTTTTTTTTGTATTTTGTGATATCAACTTTCTTCAGCTCATATGTGGTTGGTAAAGTTACTGATGAAAAGTATGAATATGCACAAATATACACCCTACTTGTGCCTTGAGTAAACATGTAGCATTTTTCTGTTGAGCATCCAGCATTTTACCGGTGAGATATTTCCCAGTTAATAGTGTACGATAGCCGAGAGAGGGTATATTTCTGTACAAGCATTCAGGAAAATAGCTGACTTCAGTGACCCAAGTGAAATTTGCCGGGTAGAGATCACTCACGGCCATGGGTGAATATCGCAATGCATTGTGGATTGACCCCGGGAATGCTTGTGCAGTTCTGTGATTTTACCATCTTCTCTGGATATAGCCATATGTTATGTCTTTCCTTTGTGGTGTTGATTCACAACAAAATCTCTGAGCAACTTCAAATTTATTCAAAGCAACTTCAACTTCTTGACCCGAAGTCTGCATTGAATAAAGCACACCTACATTACATGAACTATACTCTCTTTGAGCACTACTTAATAGTTTTTGACAACTCCACTACCTTGGTCATAATTATTGGGACACTTCCCCATGAACACCCTGCCCTGATCAGTGTTGGTCACTGGAAATGCACTCATTCAAATATCCTACATATTTTTCACTACATTGATTTGTGGGGACAGGAGGGGGTTGGAAGAAAGAGAAAAACAAAACAATATCAGCCTATATGTTTTCCCTTAAAAATCTAAAATTTTCCTCACATGGCTTAATTGAGGGTAAGTGTCTCAACTAATTATGACTGTGATTGTATTTACATGAGTGCAAAAGTAGTGCCTGGTCTAACCCTAATACCACTGAATCTCACAAAACTGAGTGAGAAAAATGCACTAGTTCCCATAATTATGTAGGGATTGCATCATCAAATGAAGACACATGTGGACACGAAATTGCTGGCCGGGCCAGCGTTGTAGCGTGGTATGCCCTGATCATGGGACAGGGCCCGAAGGATCCCTGGTTCGAGAACGACCCGAATTTGTGACTTTTCTTCTCTTCTTCGCTCATTTTATTTAGTCCCTCAGTGGGAGAAGAGAGGCTAGAAACGGGTGTGTTATAGGCTCTCATTTTGATGATTTTAAGCATGAATTTGACAATCAGTAAAGTTATGTAACCATGGTAACAGTATAACATGGTCCATACATGATTCAATTAGCTAAACTTTAGCCTGAAGTACTTTGGGAAGGTGGGAATCTTTGCCATAGTAGCCGATCATAACAGATGGCTAAGAACGAATAGAAATTTGATATTTCCTGAACAGTCCCATTTTTCCACTTCACCACTCTGCTTTTAAAATCAACTTGAATAATCAAGGAACCTAATGTCACCAAACACAAGTGTACATAGTTGAGTAAACAGACGAACTGATGTTATCTTCAGAATGTCATATCATGATACAACAGTGTAGGCCTAGCATCCAAAGTTCAATGTATTGTTAATGTGAAAAAGAGTGACAGGTGTAGCCGGGGATTAAACGCAATATACTTGGGTATTAAGATGGGCCACTTGGCCTAATAATTATGTAGACTGTACTCAAATCATACTGCAATCACACTGCTATCGTTGTGGTCATTAATTTCTTTTGGATGAGAGGAGATTTGGGATTTAGTTGATAGCAATTAAAAATCATAGACATATCCAAAAAATATGCCCTCAAATTGTTTAAAGCCATTTTTTTAAACAAATATTTAAAATCCTACCAATTAAATCACACTTTGATTGAATAAGCCAAAACATAATTTTATGTAATCAAAATCGTGCAATTGAACGCAAATCCAAGCATCTTTTCAAAAGGCCAATAGGACATTAGATTTCATTCAATCTTATTGTTGTGTCATAGTGCAGGGAGGCACTCTTTGTGTATGTTCTTAAGTTTCTGTTAACCCTTAGCAAATGGCTTGTGTATGGACACCTTAAATGCGCAACGACAGATTTCACATATCAGGTTTCCCTAAACAATTCGAAAGTAGTGATTTTTGCTCTGATGTAAGTTTTCACAAAATATCCCCATCTGATAGGATTGAGCTGAGAAATGTTTCTTTGGTACAAACATTGTGAAAATCTAATTTCGTATAGGAGCAATATGAAATCCGCCCTATGGTTATATTGAAGTATCAGCAAATCTAAATCACCCTTTTTCTCTGTTTAAGACCATTTCTGTAGCAAAATACATTGTAAAAATCTATGAGTGTCTATTCTATATGAAATTACTATTTATGACACACTATTTGGTGTGCCTCAAATCCTCATTGCCCTTACTCCAATTGCCACCAACCAAGTCATATTGGTATCCATAGAGATTTGCATGCCATGAGGTTAAAAGGTAACCTACCAAGGTCAAAGGTCATTAGAGGCAACTTGTGTTGATAGTGGAGAAAGGTGATATAAAATAGGTTACACTAGTGGTTCGGGAACCTCCTTGTTGTGTTGGTTTATCCAATAAACGTTCAAAACATTCTCAGTCTAGTGTTCTACATGCACCATTCAAGTGCACTTTAGAGTTAAATTTTTAGTCTCCTAGAATGTCCTGGTGTCTGCGCTTACAGAACTCTTTTGATGGCAATGATGTTTCTTTTTCTGTCCTCGATGTTTCTTGCAACTTTATTATTCTTTTGGTGTTCTTGCAACTTATTTTCCTTTTATGTTCTTGCAACTATTTTCCTTTTATGTTAGCTTGCAACGTAGTTCCTTTTATGTCAGCTTGCAACTTATTTGCTTTTAGGTTGTTGGCAACTTATTTTCCTTTCTGTTGGTTTGCACTACCAATTTTCCTTTTATGTTCTTGCCACTTATTTTCCTCTATGTTTCTTCTTGCAACTTATTTTCCTTTAGTTCTTGCACTTATTTCCTTTTATGTTAGCTTGCAACTTAGTTTCCTTTTATGTTTTTGAGCAAACTTATTTTCCTTTTATGTTAGATTGCAACTTATTTTCCTGTTTTGTTAGCTTGCAACTTATTTGCCTTTTATGTTCTTGCAACTTATTTCCTCTTATGTTCTTGCAACTTATTTTCCGTTTATGTTAGCTTGCAATTTATTTTCCTTTTATGTTAGCTTGCAACTTAGTTTCCATGTTATGTTGTTGCAACTTATTTTCCTTTTTAGTTAGCTTGCAACTTATTTTCCGTTTATGTTCTGGAACTTATTTTCCTTTTAATGTTAGCTTGCAACTTCTCTTCGCTGTTTGTTAGCTTGCAACTTATTTTCCTTTTGTTCTTGCAACTTCTTTTCCTTTCATGTTTTGCAACTTATTTCCTTTTATGTCTTTTGCAACTTTTTTTCGCTCCTTATGTTTCTTGCAACTTATTTTCCTTTTATTCTGTGCACTATTTTCCTTTAGTTCTTGCAACTTATTTTCCTTTTATTCTTTTGCAATTATTTTCTTTTATGTTAAGCTTGCAACTTATTTTCCTGTTTTGTTAGCATTTGCAAACTTATTTTCCTTTTATGTGTCTTGCAACTTATTTCCTCTTATGTTCTTCAACTTATTTTCCTTTTTATTTCGTTGTCTAACTTATTTTCCCATTTGTTTTTTTATGTTATCTTGCAACTTATTTTCCTGTTTGGTTACTTGCAACTTATTCTTCCTTTATTTTCTGCAACTTATTTTCCTTTTATTTTAGCTTGCACTTATTTTGCCTTCGTTACTTGCAACTTATTTTCCTTTAATATCAGCTTTCAACTCATTTTCCTTATGTCGTAATTATACTTCTCTACATAAAAAAGACACAAGTTCAAAAGAACTACACAAAAGCTGCTGGGAATGTCACAACCCAAGAAAAGAGCATAATTCTAATTGCCTATTTGGACTAGTTTTAGTGGTTACTTGCTCATAGTTAACTGAAAGGTGCACGTAAATTGATCTGTACGAAGTTTCTCTCTAATTCTCATTTTCACAAAAGTGGGCCTAGTAGAGACGTGACAAACTTATACTTAATTTCAAGAACTCGTCATTTTGGCATGTTTTTTCCACCTGTCCTAAGAAAATGGGATCAATACTTTAGTCCTGGGAGCCCATTTTGGCACACTTAAAATTTGACAAAATTTTCAACATCACTTTGCACTATAAACAATAATTTCAAACCGATGCTTTGGCTGAATTTAGCTCTGAATTTAAGAAGGCCTTGTTATTACGTGAAGAAATAGGGAAATATATACAGGGTCTTCACCTACTTATTTTTATTGATTGAGATGGCAGTTTGAGGGAATTATCAGGCAGCATCAACAATGCCACATACTGTGTGATTCCAATTTCAACATGGAAAACATGCTTTTAAAACTGAAATATCCATTGGGCAATATACTCTATGCTAGCTGTCAAGCAAATGTTACATAACACAACTATACCTATACAAGGAATCTATTAGTGGCTGCATCATTCATCTATGAGACAATCCCCATCCATTTTGTCCTGATGTCCCCTCCTGGTGGTGTGGCACATTTCCCAGGCTGCCTTAAGCTATGGCATGCTGTAGCCAGCCACACCCAGATTGCAAATGTATGACCCTGCATCCATTAGAATCACTGTCCCATTTGATAGAAAGGTCTTGATACAAGACTAGGTAATCCATCACGATCAAATACCCATTATGCGCATCGCACATTGTACAAATCAATAAAGGAAAATATTATAGCCATATTTCTAGCTAATCATACAAAAAACAATGTAAGTCACCTTATGACTTATTCAGATGTGTACATGAAAATCTTTTTGGTGGCAGTTTTTAGCAGTTTGCCTTAAACCGTAGGTGGTGGGGAGGAGGTAGAGGGGATGTGACCATACAAGGATGCTATGGATCTCATTTTCAGCCTTTGATATATCACACATTTTATGCCAAATTTGTGATAAATGTGGGTCATTTATTTCAAAATTTTTCAGCCTGTGGTATATGACCCCTTTTAACACCATTTCTTTTTTACAGATGGGTAATTTATTTTTAATTATCAAACATTTGACTACATACAAATTTCATCATATGTACCAAAATTGTCCAAGTTTGGCCCAAAATTTGTATCTCAGGTATAGCTGTGGGTCCTATTTTGGCCATATTTGTAATTAGATATGGTTGTACTTCCAGTCAGACTCTTCCACTCTTCCTCCACTCAAACCAATGCTTGAGACCCCACCCACCCTAGACATGAACCTCATGTTAGCCTTGACATAAAGGTGGAATCAGATATCCAAAATATATATTTTATGTGTGTGTGTTTGAATAAAAGATAATCTATTATCAGATTTGTCTTTTTTGCGGTAGTAGGCATTAAGGTTTATGTGTACCATACCTATGTCATAGGATATTGTGTGTATACTTCCGAATCTGAAATTTTTATTATAAAGTTGCAATTTTCTAAATAATGGGCATTGATTTAAACTTGACTGGTTTTGTGTAGTGATTAGATAAATAGGACATTGACAAACATGATTCTTTGAAAATATAGAGTGCTCTTCACAAAAAATTCTGAATCTGCCTTTAAATAGCGTATGTTGTAAGAATAATTTAGTATGCACACCAATGTAGAATTTGCAGTAATCTTCCTTGTTTTTTATACCTCATATAAAAAAGGTGATGTTTAATTAAGTCCTAAACAGAAAACTAATTTTTGAAAGTATTAATACACCATAAATAAAAGATAGCCCTAATTAATTTGCATTGAAGTTTCCTTTTAAGAATCTGTTTTGTAGTAGTGCTTTTAAGCAGTACTTCATCTTGCATTTCAGGTAATTATACATGTGTAATGATTAGAATCCATTGGCAAAGGGAAAAGTGAGTAACCCTGCAGAAAGAGTTTCACCCAGAGTATCACATTGGAAATGTTACAAATTTATCTTGAATATAATTTGATCAACATTTTTACTCTTAAATTTCACTGATTTTAAAGTAAATCCTTTATGATTGTGTACTTTGTCTCGTCTGAAGTATGAAGTGGCGACGCGCGCGTACACCCAGTGCCGCCTTTTAGTTGCAGTGCGCTTGTGCTTTACCTACGCGCGCGCTGAAAGTCGGTTCAATGTATACGCCCGCGTCGCTACTTCATACTTCGAGCTGGACATAGTATAGTTAGGGACCAATCAAAATAGATTTAAAATTAAATCCCATTTGCCTTTATTCAAAAATATTATATTTGAATTCAAATCTATTATGATTTAATGTAAATGCAATAAAGATTAATTTTAATCCAAATATTGATTGGTCCCTAACTACAATCCTAAGGATAAACTTTTAATCCCTGAAATTTCATTTAACCCACTGCATACTATTTAATACCAGATCTCAAAGATTTGTGGTATCATGGTGAAGTAACATAATTATTTTGTACAATGGAAACTGATTCGATTTTACAAACATGTTATTACAATTAAAACATTGCTTATATTAAAAAAACCCTGCATATTATGCTTTTATCAACTTGTCGACATATTTCATTGAGAATATTTTTAAGAGGCTGCATAGAACTTACATCCATAACCTTTGTTCAGTATGACTTGATTGTCACACTAACTTGGAATGTTGTACAGGTTATGTTGCAAGACTCATAATTAGCCATATTTGTTCAATAACTGAAATATGGATGATCATAATTTAAAGGATCTTGTACCAGGTTATTGATGTAGGCTACATGGAAGTTTGATAAGCCAGGAGGTAGTGTTATTTAGTAGGTAAGGAACTGATCAGGGTGTCTGTTCCAAAAATAATAGCACAATAGCATACAAAACAACTAGTGGCATATCTGCTGAAAGAAGCTTGCCCAAACCATAATATGTAAAAATCACTTTCAACAGCATGAAACTTTGAAGTGTTATCTCAAAATTGATTCTGAGGGACTGATGTTTTGATTTCTTTTCAGTGTAGTGATATATTTTTATGAGAACTCAATATCTTTGGCCTCCCTTAGGCCTCCCTTAGGCATGTACTAAAATATTTTGTGGATTGACCCAAACCAATGCACCCAATTGAAGATCATTTGGTCAAATCAAACTGTGCACCCAATATAAATACATTAGGAAAGGAAGATGTGAATTTGTACAATTGCAATACCATCATCACCTTGTATGTGTGGGCTGGGGCTTGCTGCAAATGATGAGTTTTCCTGCAGGGATTCTTTTTATGAAATTGCAGTTGGCGTTTATTCTTTTGATTGTCAAATCCGTTTTATTTACAACCCTCAATAGGCCCGAGTCAGCTGATGGAGATAGGTTATGAAAAGTGCCAAAGGTAGACGCTCTCGACACAAAGGTAGATGCTCTTTTGGAGAAAAACAGTTATAGATCAAGATGTAAGGTATGAGATGGAATGCATTCAATCTCTCCCTTTGCATTTCACTATCTATCTGTATGTGAAGTGCTGCCCACTAGTAATTGGCTAGAGATTGGCTAGAGACATTCTACAGCCGGCCGGCCAGCCAGCCATTTTCTTACTTATTCAAAAAACAGTTCGATGACCGATACAGGTGTTTAAGTGGAGAGTAGCTTGAATGTTATGTTGGGTGTCGACTGTACTACAACTTTTCCAGGGTTAATATATTTTTAACTGCAACTCAACATTGGATCTTTGCAAAATATATCTGACACGAATTGTTTTCAATTTGTGTAAAATCGCTACCTGAATATTGAAAAGACATAAATCTTCTGCCCGCATAGTATTTTATGTACTAAAATTGTCTCCACGAAGATATAGTCTTTCAATACCACTCAAAGTAGAAATACATCAGCAACCCGAGTAAAGACCTCTAGGTGTCCATAACAGTATTCCACATGAATTACTGTCAATTGGAATAAAATCACCACTTGAATTAAGATTAAACTGAACTTGATGGCTGGATACTATTTGGTGTACTAAAATAATCTACATGGAAATAAGAGTCTTGTCAACATGATTCAATATAACAATTCATTATTAAAGGTGCATTTCGTGATTCTAAACACTTCTGTTTTGTTCACGTTTCCCTAGATATCCTTCCCAAAATATTCCCAAAATTTCAGTTGATTCTGATCTTGCGTTTTGGTGTTATGAGCAAATGTTCGTATCACAATCTCCCATAGACCACTGTACAGTAATTTCTGTCCGTTTACGGACAGAAAATACAAAATCGCGAATTTCTTGCAGAGACGATTGAATTTGAACGTCAGATTGGGCACACATACTATACTTAGACCGACGGTTCAGATGATATAAAAATCTCAACTTTTGTTAGGTAAGTCGGGGGGACGAGGTTGTGGATCACGAAATGCCCCTTTAAAGAGCTCAAGTAGGCTAAATTGTAGTAGGAATCTGGTACAAATGTCAATTCAAGTCATAGTCCTGTCCAGGTATATATATTATGCAGGCAAAGGCAAGGAACACACAAATGGACTACTTTGTATGGAAATGCTCTTTGAAGTACACAGTCAGAATCTTCCTTCTGACATTACCTCAAGCTCAACTTATGTGGGTACTCCAAGAGTACACTTAGGCTATATCTATTTGAAATAAAAGGCCTTAGCTTAACTTTTGAGTACAATGGTGAGTAGGCTTGGATTAGTGAGCTTCTTTTGCAGTATCCACCATTTGGGGTACTCTGTAGTTGCCCTGTAGGTGACAGAATGGTACAGTGCTACTACTACCTCAGTACCTCTACAGCTACTCTGGAGTGTAACTGAACTTTTGATTGATACTTTTTATTGAGCATAATATAGTGCAAACAGATCAAGCATTGTTATAATGGATATATAATAGGTAATTGCATTGAGGTCAAAGGTCATGGTTACTTAAGGTCATTTGTCTTTTTATTATTGCAGTTAAATTACTTTTTTGCAGTTGCTTAATTCTAATTATCCATATACACTGTTAAAAATGTTCATTAAAAAATGTCATTTTAACTGGCAGCTGGGACTCACAACAGTTAAAACAATGGTTTTTACAGTTATAACAGTTAAAATGATGTTCTTTTTTACAGTTATCTGCACGTTTCAAGTCCCGACTGACAGTTAAACATGTTTTTTAAGAACATTTTTAACAGTGTACTTTCAGTAAAATGTTTGATAGGAATAAACCTTTATTGCTGGTAAGATATCCCTAGATGTAAAATATAAAAACATTGAATTATTCACTCATGGCAGTATTCCCTTTCTGCATGTAGTTAATTTTAATCGTCATTTGACTTGCACTTCAAGACAATCCAACTTAAGATGTCTGATATTATAAAATTCATTTTGTAGTCATAGAAAATTTACACTATGAATTTCCAGGGAGCGACTGTTTGAAAATTTTGAAATGAATTAATATCCTTTCTCACTTGTGTTATGTTCACATTTATGCTCTGTCTCATCTGTAATCATCATTCTACCATTCTGTTGCTATAGGAACCTCTGGACACACATTCAGTAGGCGGTACACATAGCAGTCGTTCCAGTCTCACACTAACAGAAACGGAGATGGAGCCTGATAGCCCATTTCATTCCACCCCGGCCATGATGTCAGGTGGGTAATTTTGAAGCATGGTTTTACTGAACAGAAGGGTCATCCCTCTATCTGTTTTTATCTGTGTTGAAGAAGTAGTGTGTGGGTGATAATGCGTGGGAGAGGTAGTAAGGATTGGACTAACATCTTTTCTCTACATCAGCCAATTCAAGCACAAATCTTTAGTACTAATTCAATTCTAATGGTTAAGTTTATTACTTAGTGGCCATAACTTTCTAAAAATGTGTTAGGAAAAGAGCGATGCCGGAGAATGGCTAAGATTAACAAACAAATTAATTACACATGGTGGAAAAAGTACCCAATTTTTAAAATAGTTGTGAACTGTCTTTATAATATAATGATTGTGACTGGTGGTAGTCTTTGAGTTTTGAAAGGACATTCAGGAATTATTAAAGGCTGACTCAGAGATTTCCTGAGGAGGGCATCCTCAATTTTCAAACAAATTGTGGTGTTTTTTTTGGCATATGTCCAAATACTGTACTGACCCTAGTATAGTCCCACCTGTTTTTAACCTGAAATTAGCTTAAATTTTTGGGGTGGGATTATAATGGGATCTCCACCCTAACATGAAACACAAGCATCAACATTTCAGTCTTTCAGAGCTAAACTTATTCCAGATATTTTCAAGTGTTAAATGAGGAGTGTGATCAACAAAGACCTGTAAATGATCTGAAGCATGAACCTAATTAATTTTGTAAAGAAAATCACAAGAAGATTACTACCAAAACAGTATACAAATACTACATGGTTAGAGGGAAATAGGGCACACTATTTTCCCGAGGTACTGGCTACGGGCCTATCACCCCGAATCCGAAGGGTGAGGGGTGATAGGCCCGTAGCCAGTACCAAGGGAAAATAGTGTGCCCTATTTCCCGATATAAACCATGTAGTATTTGTTTTATTACACCTCACTGTGACTCTGGGGACGAGGTTGTAGGAAAACTGTTTAATCTATTTCCCTAGGGAAATAGTTCGAGTAATAGGAATCGGCCAATGAAATAGCATGATTATGTTCATGAATATTCATGAGGTGTAATAATAATGATTGTAACAAAATTGCATGTAAGCTATTGGCTTCCAGACAAGAAAAGCTTATGTGGGGGATTATAATAGGATTTTATGCTATTCTTCAGCTTCTTTCTAAATTGGGGGATGGGATTATAATCGAGCAGGGACTATACTCGGATCAGTATGGGGTACCAATCACTGTATGAAATAGCCTAAGCTCAAATCGCAATCCTGCATATAGAAAATCTCAACTTTGTATAAATTTCTGGATCTGGAATTTTTGTTTACCCACCACTATCTGTGGCACTGCTACTACACATAAAGTTTACTGCATGGAAACGAAAAATCGATTCATCTCAAACTTGGAATGTAGGTATTTTAGGTGGACTATTTTTAGGTTAGTTGCCTATTTTAATTTAAATACACATAAAATTATATTTAAAAAATATCTGAGTTGGCCTTTAAGCGGTTAAAATCATTAAAAATTCTTTATACCAACATTTTTGAAAGAGAAAGAAGATAAATGGCATGCCCAAACAGTTTGAAATGTAGTCATTCAGCAAGTTTATATTGAAATGTTGCATCCAAGTAGAAGTATGCCCTTTGACCTTAAACCAAAATGTTGATCCCCATTCATGATATGTTAATCCACAATGGTAGCATTCAACACTTTTGAACGCCATGCAGAATTGAAGCAAGGCATTTTATGGGATTGAGCTAATAAAATTGGGCTTTTGTTGGTTTCGGTTTAAGCAGTCTCTCCTACATCACCTAAAATCGATGTAGCATTGTATGTATGAATTTATCCGATCTGTGTTGGAGTCTTTTAGCCTTTCACTGTTCATAATTTTATGTCTTGAACTTGTCAGAGAGATTACATTTAGTATAATGGATTACCCTATAAGTCCTGTTTAAAAAAATAGGTCTGGTCAATTTCACTCTAAGATATTTCCAGATAACCCCTTTTGTCTGCAGAGAGGTGCTGTCTATGCAGTCAATTACATGTAATATGGGTTAGTTTGTAAGGTCACTTTCAGCATTAACTGCCTTAAAAGTTACTTTTGTTCAGTACAGATAGGCTTTACCCTTTTAAGCCCATCACGTTCATTGGATCATGTTATTTCAGGTCTGCCTGCTGTCATATGTATGTTTGTACCAACTATTTTCCTCAGAAGTTGTCCCGTGAAACAAAAGTGATTGATTATATTCAACACAGCTATCCTCTTAATTGCCCCATCAGTGCATTTGAGTACAGTGTAATCATTTGACTGCAATTTTCTGTGAAGTTATCAATTTTAAAGTAATACATACACTAGGCAAAAGTTGTCACCAAATTCACTTTGGTTACAATCGATTTGATTTTTGTGATACATTTTAGGTCCAGTTGTAATTAGAACATAAATAGAAAAAAATGGTCCAGATCTACCCAAAAGCATTTGTAGGGACCTATTGCTTAAACACGCTGTTGAATTTAGGGAAGTTAACAGAGAGGGGGTGATTCAAACTTTTGCTTGAATTCAAATAAATCATGCTGTTGCCGTACTTGGCAGCAAAGATATGAAAGGAAACAGAAGTAATGATACTAGCCAATTGCATGAATCTTTGAGTTGAATAGAATACCTTGACAGAGAATAGCGGAGGGCACTTGTTAAAAAGAGATGAAAATCTAATAAGTGGAATCATTTTAATTATGCTTTGTGCAGGTTTACACAATTTATCATACTAAGCTATTCATTAGGATCAACTATAACCTTCAGTGCCAACAGAATTGAAGTACCACAACAAAACCCACTGACAATATTTCCATGCAATTATTGATTCCTGTTGGTATAATGTGTTTTGAGTAATTGACACAACTTGCCTAACCGGTGGTGCATCCACCTAACCGGTGGATGCACCACCGGTTAGGTGGGTGCCGCTGTTAAAAAAGCGTATTCCAATAAATAAATAAATAAATAAATAAATAAATACAGTCAAATGGTTAGCAAAATTTATAAAAAGAATAATTTACCTTCAGCTATGTAAATATTGAATGTCATTGTCCTTATGGGAATGATACCACTTTGGCAATAATTAGTAATTAAATGGTCAATTGATAAAGAAAAAGCACAACTTTGGTATTTACTATCACAAACCACTACCTGATTGTCAGTTTCTTTGTAATCTATATTTAATTGGCTAGCTGTTTGGCTGCAAGATTTGCCAATTAATGATCATGATATTTTACCCTCTATAGATGTGCAATCATCTGTAAAATAAAACACCACAATCACAAAGAACAGAGAAATGATAGGTGTCCCCTAATTGTGTGATCAGCAAACCACAAAAACCCATCAGGGATTGGACATAAACAATATGTTAAACTTCAATGCTGTCAATGTGTTAAGCTTAATATGGCTTGAGGGATGAAACAGACCCTTAGCATGCCCAGTAATTGGCACTGTTTATCTGAGTATTCAGTTTGCTCAGAGAAAGGAAGGAAGCCATAACTCCTGGATAATTTACCTCTTCATTAAAGTCTTGGCCAGCCACTGTGGTTGTACTTCCTGTCACCAAGAAGAACTAGGATAAACCACTTGAGAATGTCAGCAATTCTTTTCTCCTTATAAACCATCACCTGTAATAATTTATTAGGCATCACTAAAAATGCTTGAGTCATTTTGCCTCCAAGGTGAGTTCATTGTCTGTAGTAATGGCCCAGTAATATCTCATTAGATGGGCCAAGGGTAAGAAAACAAACTTAGTCTCTCATAGTCAAGTGTTAAGTTAATGGATTGCATTATCAGGAATATGTTGGGAGAACTTCACCAGAAAGAATTGTGCCTTAAGTGGGAACTCAGGTGTAAGTAGTAGGGCCTCAATTGTGTATGTTTGTTTACTTTAGAGATTATCTAATATATGCATTTATTAAGTTATTGGTAAAATTGCTGACATTGCTAGCTGATATTCAACTACTAATGGCATCTCTATGCATAAAAAGAGGCAATTGTTATGAATTGGTTAAAAAAGCAGCAATGAAATTTTTAATTTTTGATAATATTTTGGCAATGAGTTACAAGGATTCATATTTTTATGGGATGAGTAGGTAATGTACTAAAGAACCTATATTTGAAGGTTAGAGGCCCTTACGAACAAAAACTTCATTGTGGAAAAAATAGTAACAAACAATACAACCAATAACTGAATCTTACATACAATCATCAAATGTGTGAATTGGTTACTTCCTGTGTGAGACGATATTGATGAAAGAAGTTATAAGCCTACTCAAGCAATATTATAGCAGATCAGCAATATATCTTTTAATGATCTGGTAGAAGATAATAACATGTCAGCCTCTTATATCACAGCCATCATCAAATTGTTTGGTATTTCTTTGCTCTCTCATATTGAGGACTTCAAATGCTGATGCCAATTCCCCCATTGAATGTTTTTATATGGTATTTTTTCTCTTCTCATCCGACTAGGTCAAGTTTTCAGTGGTTTATCTTCAATGCCTACATCAAAGCCGCCACCACCACCTTTCAAGATTGACTCATCATTGAGCACAAGGGCTAGAAACCGATCACCAATTACAAATAGTGACCTTATTCGCCTACAAGATGAACTAGCCAATGGACATCCAGCAGGTTATGATGTCATATCTGCTAGTGATGTATCAATGATACAAAATGGCACGCCCAATCCAGGGCGAGCATCGTCTTCCGGTTATGAAACCGTAGAAACAAGTAACGTTAGTAATATTAGCAATGACAGGACGTTAACCCGTAACAGCGGATCCGTGTCTCCGCTAGGACCCCAACTTGTGCCCTATGCAACTAATGAAATTCATGGACCGAACAGTAACAGTAATTCTTGTGAAGGGCTTGATAGAAGAAGAGAACTCAAACCAGTGGAATCACCAGCACTGTATGAAGCTATTCAACTTCAAAGTCATCCTAGTCAAAATTCCATGAATAGTAGACCAAGTTATTATAGTGGTGGGTCAGTTGAGACCGCCTTCATGGCACCATCCCCCATAACTCATCCTGACCAAAATGCAGCAACTCTGAGGCATACAGGTTTGTTATCATTTCTTCATTTCTTAATTAGTCATGTAAAGATCCTGTGATTGCTGGTTAGGTGCTGTACTTAATGGGTGCAATCAAGCAAAATAACCTGGGTTCATGCTAATGGTTACCCTTTGATGAAAATCCCACCAAACGCTCTATTGTTTCTTATGGGGGGGCAATTTAGGTATGTTTCAAGACATTTAAAACCAAAAAATGGTCCAATACTTAAGAAGACCAACCTATCAGTGATTTGAAAATATTTGAAATTTGCAGGAATAAGCTCAAATTGAAGGATAGTCTGTAGATTCCTCATCGTTACCTTTTTCCAGCTGTAGAATGAACTACAAAGGAAGAAAAGGCAGTGTTCCCGAACATTCGCACCATTCCATTACGTGGTGTAGTAAGCGTCCGTTCGACCCTAATGACTAAAATCTCCGATGATCCGATCCGGTCCTTATTCTGTGCTTCTGGTCTTATCATTTGCAGGGTATGTTGGATACCTGTACTTGTTCATCCATGCAAAAATCTGATTTTGATTGATTTTTTCGATTTGCTGATTTAGCACATCACTGATAGTGGCCTTTAAGCAGTATGTTTTAAAGAATTAAAACAAGAAAAATGGTCTAATACTTTTGATACTTTTCTTGGTTCAAAACTAATAATATGGAATTTCTGACCCATTTTCATTGCTTGCACACTTTTAGTTCTCTCGTGTTTTATTTGATTTGAGACTCTGAACTAATGTGTGTTTCTGATCAAAAATTGCCAACTTCGCTTGAATTCCTTCCTGTCTTCCAATATCACATTACATATTGAAGACTCTGTATATACTACACACACTACTAAAACTATGTCCCTGTTGTCTGTACCACACCAAGGGGTGAATTCCCATGAATATGAAAGGTTCCTCTTACTCAAACTCCTTAAATTCAAAAAAATATCTACCAATCTGTCCACTAATCAAATTTAAAACCATTCCTTGGAAATGTGTATAGGTAGGCGACAGATTTTCAGTTCCTTGTGTCCAGTGCATTAATGTAAAATATTAGAAAGGGATGGTTGAAAAGCCGACAAATGCGAACATTATTGACAAGCCCAAATGAGGAACACACTATTCTTATTCTTTCCTGTATGTGCCCAGAGGAATTCCCAAATGAAACATGTGGTATGCCTTGGTGTTGACCTCTGAACTACATCTCAGTGTAAAAATGTCTAATTCCACATCTTATTAACATCATATCAATGATAACTCTTATCCACTATTACACTGTATGAGCATGAACTGTTACTGCAAAAGTTGTTGGCTGAATTGAAAACCAAATACCTAAATGGGAAATTGTTTTGTTTTTGAAATGGAATGTCGGATTGACGGTGGCATCTGGTGATGAGAGTATAAGTTTTATTGATGGAAGTTGCTATAAATATGGTTGCATTTGACATAGGTCTGATAACCAATCCTGCTATACTTCTACAACAAGAGGCAGGCCACTGCCTACCCTATTCAAATAACAACCAGGCAACTATAGTGAGGCAAGATGGGGATAGCGTCAATACTTACAGTACTCTTAATTCAGTCAATACCAACTCCAGGACAGCCACTGGGTAAGTACTTTGGTCTTATGTATTTCAAGCTACTTTGAAATTGTTGCATTTGACTACAACCGATTACCTCGAGTTTCTATTTAGAGTATTTGAAATAGGGCCCAAAATTCAGTTAATGGAACTGTTACCGTCATTGCCACTACCCCTATAAATAGCACAATGGCTGACATCTTAACATTTATGAAGTATTTAAGATGATCTAAAATTGATGAAATTGAGACAAAATAGAAGATTCCGATCAGTGTTACCTTTCTCAAATGGTGTGTTAAAACAAAGTTGTGTGATTTTCATTACTTGTAAACAAGGACTTGCACTCACAAATAAACTTGTTTTAATATTAATGGTTGAAGGAAAATGATGTAGGCTTATATTATAATATTAATGGAATGTTTAAAGCAAACTGATTTGTTTTTGAGTTTTTTGACATGGTTGGTTTATAGGCTTAGAAGTGACTGAATCCTGTGGATTAGCAAACGTTGTAGGAGTAGTGACTTGCGCAGGATATTAATAGGTCCAAGTGATTATACCCCTTGATTGAATTAGTAAACTTGTCACTTGGATGTCCTAAAGTGACATAGCATTAACCAAAGAAACCACTAGTCAGGAGAGGACCTCACATTATTTTGGTGTGAGGTCAATTGGGTCATTTGGTGAAGTTTGGTCCTTTAACAGAGACAATTGAAAGTGCCTGACATCCATGCAATCCTGTGAAGTTCAAGGTCATTTAACACCTGTTAAGTATTAGCCATCAGCTAATAAAAGGGGTTTGTGACATCATGACTAGTTACTGCCCATAAATATTCTGGAATATGTCCAGAAAGAAATTTCCTTGTTTCATAACTCAGTAAATTTGTTCATTGGTTGAGAGACTGTGACAGCATACACAACTAAGCTGGAAAATATGTTACCTAAATAGGGAGATATTATGGAGCAAATAAAGTAAGGACTGCTTGTCGTTATTTTAAAACTTAACAATAGCGAAGTGCATGGTTTATTATACAATGTTGGGCTGTCATAACAAGAAAACCAAATTTTCCCCATGACATGTATCGAAACAGCAATATTCCCAAATGCTATAGGGAAAGTAACGCACTATTTCCTCCCATACAATAGATTTCCTAAATCATTTATAGTCTCATGATTTTTAAGCATGGCTCAAGCCTATTAGCCCTTTGCCTCTCTTGACTCATGTACTAATAATATAGCTGTGCCCCACCATTTTGCAAACTTCCTGAGTACACTATATAATTCAGACAGCCATACAACAGCATGCCGTGATAGAGCCAATGCATATGCCTTTTTATATGCCTTTTTAACCACAGTAACTTTTAACAAGTGTTGCATAATGGTGTACACAAAGCATGTAAGGTAAGACAGTCAGGTAGTTGGAATTGTTTCTAATATGCCTTTTCTTTGTTACAGTGAGTTGCTTAATTGACTGCTTGTCTTTGTGCAGGACTTTCTTTGAGTTTCCTTTTGGGACTCCAACCATGACCAATGCCACTATGCAATCTCAGGGTGGGCCGCCTGCAGCTGCACAGGTACCAGTGTACAATGATAAGCAGCAGCCACCCAGTAACACATCGCATCTCAAATATCGCAGAATCACTGGAAAATATGTCTGCAAGGATAGGTTAACATGGAAGTGTACAGCATTGATACTAGGATTTATTATTTTGATGCTGTTAGGAATATTGGCATATTTTGCAGGTAAGTGAGAGTATAAAACAAGATCTATTTTAAAATTCCAAAGTGACTTGTCCATACAAGATGTTTGTATGTTTTAAGCCCATGATTATACTTCCAGTCGCAGCGAGCGATTTATGCGCATGAACATACGTAACACTTGATCTTGGGTCCAGAATATGGTATTGAGCACACCAATCGCTCGCTGCGACTGGAAGTATATCATGGGCTTTAAAGTTCATAATTCTATCAAATGCATTTATTATATTTTTAAAGAAATCATCACCTCATAGGCAACAACCAATGATATTGTATGTTTGCTTACTAAACACTGCTTATTAAAAGAATAAGAATAAAACTTTGATAGGTCATCCCACTCATTTTGTTGTTTAATATTGTCATGAAATTTAAAGCCGAGTATCATAATCTGTGCCCAGAGTTATGAAAATGTGAAGTGCCATGGGAAAATACATCCATAATTAGCATATTTTTTAAATGTGCATATTTGTTCCAGGGTGGGTGTTTAAGTGATTTTTTTTTAAAAATTGGTTATCCTTTTGACTATATACTTTTAGAAAGGATGCAAAAAGTGCTTGTTTGGAAAACAGGAAAGGAAAAACCCTCTTAGTGGCATTTAAAATGTCATCCTATTTTTCCTTTAAGGGAACTTTATTAGTTGTGAGATAGTTTTCCTAAGTAGCAATACATTACTTGGGAGTGATCTTAATTACAATAACTTATATGAGTTGCTTATGTGGTGCCTTACCAGATGATTGGGCATGTCAAATAAGATAAAATGTACATTATTTATTGCTCTGTTGTAATGTGAAAAGCATATGATCAGTCTCTTACTAGGGATGTCACACCAGCATTTTGAAGTCTGTGCACAAAATTGCTGATATTTGGACAACCCATAGTATTTTTTTCTAGCAATTTTGTAGACTGATACCACAAAGAACAAACATTTTTGTAAGAAATGTGCAAATTGGAAACTGGTGTATTCATTCCCTAGCAACTAGCTGTACATGTTTTTGTTTGTTTTTGTTTATTTAATGAATTTGATTCTGCTACCATTTATGCAAAATGATCAAAGTTCAAGCTTTTCTGAAAATATACATACCGTTCAATAGAATTGAGAATGGATAAAGTGTATACTATATTTTGTATCTCTAATACAAAAACACTATTAATCAGATATGTGTAGCCTGAAGATTTGAGGCAACAAACTGAAAAGTTGGATCATGTACCGATATGATATATGTTACCAGTTTAGAAATGAATGAAAATGCAAAACTGTGGATAAAAAAAACATACATCTTCACTTCACATACATGGTCCATACTCGTAGCTTTTAGACAGACAGAACCAGTAAAGAATGGCAATATTTTAAGTGTTCATGCGTGTGTTTCTTGTCTTTTTATTTGCTTGCTGGATAAAAAAAAAACATACATCTTCACTTATACATGGTCCATACTCGTAGCTTTTAGACAGACAGAACCAGTAAAGAATGGCAATATTAAGTCTTCATGTGTGCTTTTCTCGTCTTTATTTACTTGCTATAGCAGTTAGTATAGTAGGCGGTAGTTGTCCAGTACATGTAGATGGCAGTGGAATCAACTCAACAGATCCTGCCCTTCCATCACATAAAGGTAAGTCCATCTGCCTATTATTCATATTTTCAATTGCCCAAATTGTTGTTTGCTTTTTTTTCCATCTCATTTTTAAAAATGTCCAATTGAAAACATTTTTGGGATTCCAGTCCCTTCCCACCTTCCCACTTCAAATATTGTTCTTGACTCAATAACTATTTTTTTGGGGGGGTCTACACATCCTCAGTATTGCCATATGGTAGTTCAAAATGTAATCACAAAATTGTTAAACAAAGTTCAGAGTCATCAAATTGTTTTTAAAAGCTCTTAATACTGGAAAAAAAGTAATTCAAAAATTGACATGCCATTATTTTTAGGCACAACATCTCCCTTGTATTTTTTAAGTAGCAGGTTATGTTATTTAGAGGGGGAGCATGATATATTACAGGTCTGGAGCAGAAGTTAAACTTGAGTTCAACTGCGCATAAATTAAATGGAGCAATAAAAATGTGATTTAACAAACATAAAGATTTCATAGTTGAACATACAAACCACTTAGAAATAAATCAGTGAACCTGTCAAATTGTACAGCTCTTTTTTGGCACATAGTGTATCTCATTTAATTTCCCAGCACCCAGCTCCCTTTAACTCTTTGGTGTCAATCCTTTAGACCTATGGTGTTAACGCTTTTTTTGTTACTCGCATTAAAAACAAAATGTAACTTTCAAAAACTGACAGCAGAAAGAAACTCATCTTTGCCAGTTTAAAGCTCAAGGAAGTATGTTCATTCTAACCAACAAAGAGTTGAACACTGAATACAGCATGTAGTCCCCAAATCTTAGCTAAACATTGTTATGACAGATTGAGTAATGTTTGCCCCCTTTAGCAGCATGTGCCAAGTAGATCAGGGGTTCTCAATAGGCGGCCCGCGGGCCAAATCCGGCCCGCCAACCATTGGATTTTGGGCCCCGACTTGCTTTAAAATATAAAGGGAAACATAAGAATTTCATGTGTATTTAGCCCTCAAGTAGGGCACTTTCAAACATGTTTGGCATTCTCTGGCCCTTCAGCTAATATAATTGAGAACCCCTGAACTAGATTGTCCCGACTGCCAGGCTACTATACATCATAGTCTTTAAATCCCTCCATTTGTTGTTGTAGTGGTAATATTGTGATCATTAAAGTCTCACACATTTTTCTTGTTGACAGAATACCTCAAACAATCCCTATCAAATCATATAATAGATAAGAGTGAGTTTATCAGTATACCAGCATGCATTGCTGCATGGGTTGTTTGGGCAATGTTTTAGAATGTGGTATGTTACATAAGTTGAAAAGCATGCAGAATGTCTTTTAAAGCAACTTTATTTTGACAATCTGTCAATAAAGGTCATTTCTAAATTAACATGCACTCTCTAAATTTGATCTAGCTCTTGTATTAACATCAGCTTCTTTACTCTGATGGTTTGTTTAATAACCATGTGTCACTGGTCTATTGAGATGAATTTCAGCTAGATTACCTGCATGCAAATTTAACCAACCATTAAGTGCAGCTTTAAAGTCGGCCAAAAGGAACAATAATATTCACACTGTAAGCAAGTGTAGAAATGATGATATTAGAGGCATATGACGAGCTTAACAGGCACGATTATTGAGAAATCATCCAAGGGGATCTGTGAAGCAGGGTGTGAGTTTAAATGAGCTGGAGTCTTTGATGAGATCAGGCAATAAGGTTGCTGGTCAACCAGAGAATATAAGCTGCCTCTGAACTTAAAGTCTACAAATTGAAATATAGTCAAATTTTTTTAGTATTTGAATTATGGTTAGGTGGAAAGAGAACATTTTAACATAGATAGGCAATGTGATCAAACCTTAAATCAATGTGCAAGTCAAAATTTCACTACATTGTACAGTGTTAACAGTACTACAGTACTAATAAAATAAGGTCAAATATCATAAATTTGATGACTAATTTCTTTCAAATATTTTTAATTAGATCACATCAAAATCAGGAAAGACAATTATATTGTTAATTTTGGCAAATATTAAGGGATTGTTCTAAACCTAACTTTGTTGGAGAAATGCAGTTGTAGATGTTTTTCTTTTTCAAATCAGTAATTGGCACTGTATTTATCAAAGTGAAGAAATTGATAGTATCTTTTTTAGATCTGCCCAAAAGTAAAATAGTGGAATATTAAGTGGATTACTCAGCTTTTGGTGCTAAATATTTACTGCTAAATCTGCCCCTCAGACATTGGTTTTCAACTGCATTCATTACCCTCTCAGTCACTCATTGTGGTAAGGTTATGCGGTGGACAGGATGGTTCAAATTAATCAAAAACTTGCTCTGCATTATACGATGATGTCATCATAGATTGCAACAACATATGACTCCGGCTTGTATTACCCTAATTAAAAGAAAACCGTCTTAAAGAGTAATTTTTCATCGTCAGATACTTAGTAAATGAACAGTGGAGTGATACGCATACTATTGACCCAGAAAGAGTTCAGAAGAAGTTGTTTTTATCCAAGCTTTACTGTATTGAGTTTGGCAACTCGTACCTCCAATCACTTGCTAAGTTGCTAGGGATATGGTTAAAAACACTTCATCATATTTCAATTCACAAGCAAAGATTTTCCTATAAATGCATTCCAGACTCTATTGTGCCACAGAGCATAAGCTTAGCTATTCAAAATAAAGGAGGAAAATGATCAATATTTCTTACTTAATTGAAATTAATTCATTTGAAACATTTTCAATAACAGGTTATAACCCTGTACATAAAATAACCATACATAATTGGATTATCTTGGACAATTTTGAGTGTTTTCCAATACAACAAAAGAAAAAAAAAGGAAAAATCTGATATTTGTTTCTGAAGCAAATCTGGAGGCAATGTACTTTACAGGAGAACAAAAGTGGGGCATAATTCACAAGGTAATAAGTGCATGCCTAAGCTTTGAAATTAACAAATAAAACACATATGGATGTAATAATTGCTGGCGAACTATATGCACTTTGTATCTGCGTGCATTTGATGGTCGATTCCACCAATGTAAGAGGGAAAAAACTAATTTAGGACACAATTTTCACTAAAAGCTGAAAATGAAATTAAATGTTGAATGTGAGTGCACACCATCCATCATTGTGACTGTCAGAACAAGTAATTTGATTATTCAGACATGCATGACTAAGCATATGCTTGATTCGCATGTTTGTGCAATTGCTGGAGATATTTTATTGCAATATATAGGCGAGTTTTTTCTTCAAATGTAATGATTATGCCATAGATTTAAAATACAGACCATTGTATACCATTCAACCATAGCAGAGGCTTACTTTGATCTTTCTCTCCACAATATGTAAATGTAATTTGATTACTAAGAAGATAAAAACAGGTTTACATTCTTGTATCCATGGAATGCAAAACAGAATTTCTCATTTTAAACTTGTATTAAGACTTCCCAATTACATGACAAAAATAATCATAAAAACCCTAATAGTTACAGTAATACTTTACTGAACATTATTTTTTGCACTTTTTTACTTCAATTCAGACAAAACTTGGCAAAATATGGCAATATTAGCGTTAAAGTGAACTTTGAACTAAATGTTTGTGAAGCTGTGAATGACCCAAGGTTATAGACACCAAATCATCAAGGAGCTAATGTTATGACATTAAGTTCATGTACTTGCTGTGGGAATTGCTCATATTCTCCAGACATTAAATTGGATACAACTGTTCCATTTTACGATTTAAAATAGACCAATCTAAGTGTTGTAACAGATGAGAAGTTCCAAATCTCAGGAATTGTGTCCTTTACCTTTCACATGTTAGGAAACCCAAAGTAAACAATTGTATAAGTAACACACACAATGCACATGCATGCATGCATGCACACATGCACATACACACACACACACACACACACACACAAATACACCCTCACACACCAACACAAAGACAAACACACCACACTTTCTCCCTAAAATGTCTGAGTATATATAAAAAAAACATCTAATGTTAAATGTAATAAAGCATGGGGAAAAGAAAGGCTGTTTGTTCGAAATATACTCTTTTGTCCACACACACACACACACACACACACACACACACACACACACCCCCACACACACACACACCCACACACACACTTGTCCAATGTGCAAGTGTTTTCCACAGTTGGTGAACACACATGCACTCACACACTCACATGCACTCACACACTCACATGCACTCACACACTCTTTTCATACACACACTCTTTCATACACACACACTTTAATATACACACACTCCTTCATACACACTCTTTCATACACATGCTTTCATATACACACACACACATTCTTACATACACGCAAACACTCGCACACATTCACCTTCAAAAGGGGACCATGTCTGGATGCAAATTTACTATGATTTTTCACAAACTATCAGGGACCTTTTGTGTAGCGACCATGAACAAACATTTTTGTTAATGAAATGTAATCTAAAATCAGAGACCCTGTCAATTAGTGTTGAAATCTCTTGAAATTTCTTATTGAAGGGAACAGTTGTTCTTTTAATGTAACTGTTCACTTAGTATTTCTGTTAAAGTAGGCATTGGAAATAATTGAAATTTGGATATTATTCTCTTAATGGTATTGTGTATTTTTCTCTTACTCATGATCATATAACCATATATGTTGTTGTTTGTATTAGATCAGAGTGTGTCACTTGAAGATGCTGCCCTGGTTTTCAAGAAAACAACTAATCAATTAGATTAATTTCAAATGGGAAATTTTGTTTCCGTAGCAACAGTATTTAGCGTACTTGTAACCCAATCTGAATCACTGCAGGCTGTGAAGTTGTGATTGAAGTAAATTAAGTTACCATTTTAAGAATGTTATGTTGCTCAACATTTATGGGCCACATACCCCTATTTAGGCTATGATTGCACCTTTGCTCTGGGTTTTACATCTGCACTTTTACAGTGCCCTTTAAAACATCAAGTTGGTAGAAGTTGCAACCATAGAAATAGAAAGGAGAATCACAGATGGGCCACCATTTATCTGTGCATGAATTTTCACTTTGGATATTTAGAAATGTTCAGATGTGTAATTTATATGGATACATTTTCCTAATGCTTAGCCTGGCATTTTGAAGTGCACATGGTCCAGTATGCCAATGGAAATTAAAAAAATGTGTGACAATGATGCCTTAAAATAAGACATTTAACAAGGATTGGGAATTGCATGTAGATCCTAAATGTGACATTATCAATTATGAAATGTACTGACTGAATGAAAATGCTAATAAACTTTTCTGAATATCTGAATATCTAAAGGTAGTGTTTTGAAGTTTACAATGCAATATATTTAGAAGTTATGCATGTGTGTTGAAGCCAACACTATACATGGCTAACATATCACATAAAGGTGTGAGGAACTTATCATGCTTGAATGCAACACTTAGGTAATGTGTTAGGAATGTAGGTAGCATTTATCTTCAACACACAAGTTTGTATTCAACTTCTAAACACATTAGAGCTGGGACCAAACACATTGCAAACTAAATGTTACACTCTAAATTTAGATGTTATAGATGATTAGCAATCCTTGTTAAATGCCTCAGTTAAACATGTCGGCATTAAACAGTTTAGATTGTCAGCATGTTCTTGGTAAAAACACAAATACCCTTAAATGTGCACATTAATTTTGTGATGACAAAGGCTTTGTACACGCAAGTAGCCCAGTGGCGTATCTTGGGGGAGGCTTTCGGGGGTCCTTCCCCCGGGGTTTCATGCCTATTTTCAGCTATTAGAGGTCCTTCCGCCCCCCCCCCCCTTCCCGGGGTCCCCCTAAAAAAGCAAGGTCTTGATTTGCCGGTGTAGCCGATCATTGCATCAAGACATCATAATTTATGACATTCATAACTATATGAGGCAAATCAATACATGTGTATTTTATTGCAAATCACCATTTTAGATTAAAACAATAGAATTCTCACCAATAATTTGCTGTGGGGCTTCAGGAAATTGAACTGACAGGAACAAGTCAATAAATATCTGTCATCACCTCTTTTTGAAACAAATGTGATTGGTTACACCCTTGATTATTGTACAGTATAAAGCTGTAGTAATACCCACAGGAAATCAGCTGCTTGGAAGGTATGGTCATTGCCAATTGTCCTAGTTTGTCCTAACTTGGAACGAAAAAGTGCACACAAGCAGCTAAGGATGAAAGCCAAAGTATTACCACTAATTACTGACAGTGATGAACCTGATATTGGTTATAAATCATAATTTTGACATGCACTTTTCGAAAAGGGTAGAGTTTTGAAAATGTTCATTTGCTTGGTTTTGAGAAAAGAAAGATGATATGACTGGATGGTAATATACCTCAGTGTTCATTAAACCTGAATCCCTGTCAAAATAGGATGTGATGAATAGCAAAATTTGTTTCAACAAATTATAGTGGTGATTGCTGAGTGCAACTAATGGAAAAACTAGAGTGTTAACAAGAGTGTTGGTGCAATGTTTACGAAGGGCCATCTTTTGACATTGAATAGTTATATGTTCAATTTATTGAGGGCAGCAAAGAAAAACTGCATTATATCAAACTTTCCAGTTGTAGTTTGTTGAATATGAGATCTGTTACAGATTTACACAGGAGTAGGGTAATGATTAGGATGATGTCAGGGTGAGAATTAGAGTAAGGACTTGGGCTACTGTTGTGTAAAGGATTTGGATTAGGGTTAGAAATCTTTAAAATGAGTACTTTGACATCCAAAAGAATTTAACTATAGGCCAATGCATAAGTATGTGCACAAAGTATAGTGAAGATTTAACATATAATTCAAGAGATGCCAGAATTTGGGGTTTTTGTTTGTCCAAATTTGTGCATTTTATCTCTGATTTTAGCAGTATATTGGGGAATTGAATAAAATAAGTATATTAAGGAAGGAAATGCATCATTTGTGTGCAAAAACTACACTGATGAAAAGAAATTGTGCTTGAGTTTATTCCATGCATGCTGATATCCTAACCTGGTAACAATGCTTGCAAAATTGCAAAATTGCATTTCAGGAACACTCTAAATGCTGCACAAAAATGTAAAAATCCTATTTTTGAGTGATTCAATTATTTCATTTTTGTGGTATATAAAACAGGTCCGTCTCCAGCAACACCAACTCGGCCGACACAAGTGCAACTAGGTTCACCTTTACAAACCCAAGTTCCAGCGGGGCGCTTTGTGGTTACAGAAATGCAGGTAGATGCTCCGCAGTATGTGCAATTCAACCTAACCCTTCCAAAGCACTCCCATTTTGCACTGTATGGAAGTCGTGGATCTACCCCCAGCCACACTATACATGATTTTGTTCAAGTATATGCCGGGGATCCATGGAGTGGCAATGTACGGACTAGACGGAGTGAAAATTCAAAGGACGAAGCCTATGCAAGAAGTACCAAAGATAATTCATGGAAAAGAACTTACAAGAATATTTTAAGAACTGCCCATGGTGCTGGTAAAAGAGAGGCATCCCGTATTAGAACTGGTTCTATGTCAGATGGTATGGTGCA
The DNA here is from genome assembly GCA_023653785.1 of Ophioderma brevispina. Classification (NCBI taxonomy): domain Eukaryota; kingdom Metazoa; phylum Echinodermata; class Ophiuroidea; order Amphilepidida; family Ophiodermatidae; genus Ophioderma; species Ophioderma brevispina. The sequence continues at coordinate 32,098 of JAMKCH010082466.1, read as the reverse complement.
GATTGTGAAACGTTCTAATGAGGTTTCACAGGGCATGCTGTCTTTTGTAAGGCATTTGGATGCAGGGACGTGGTATATTGGCATGTTTAATGATGGTGACCAAGCTGAAGATGTACAGCTCTCAATGGATGAAGAAGGTGAGACAAGCAAATTGTAAAAATGGCACACATTTTTTTTCCATTTTCAGGTGCACTTGAGAAATTGTTGTCAAAAGGTAATTGTAGAATATAAATATTTATTAGGTTAGATTAGGATGGGCATGAACTATTTATGGCATCGGTCACAACCATCCCCCCATGCTTTCTAAGTAATTGGTGACCTTTGCACTTTTCTGATCCATTGGCCTGACTTGTGGGATTAGTAAAAACAGGAAGAGCAAGCAGAAAGGAATGCATCTTCAGTTGGCCATATGGTATTGTGTGAGAGTTATTATTTTGAGAAGTGATCACTCGGAGGGTTGGGTTTCTTGTTGCATTTCACTGAGCTCACATAATATGTGTTACAAAAACAACTTACATCTGTCGCTGAATTTCACATATTGCAATGAACTATTTTATAAGTTTAATCACTAAAACATATGACGTTGGTTAGATATACTTTCTAATTGCAAGAGTCATCTTTTTTTCTGCAGTCTGTGCCAAAAATTCTTAACAGATTTTCGATTTAAATGTGAACTGTGTTGAGGATTTGGCAGATATCCACACGCTCGGTTTTCAATATGTCAGGCGTGATATTGACATTTCTCCTACTCTCCATAAGTGTGCAAAAATAATAGCCTGAATATTTTTGTAGCATTATAAAGGTGTGCAATATAACAAGGCGTGGAGTGGGTGATATCAAAGTTAGCGCAGACAATGTACTTCGACATTTTTATCCTATCCCCAGAATTACTTTGAATATACAGTTACATATTTTATTGGCATACTATATTGACCAGATTGCTAGAATATTTATTTGAGAAAAGGAGAGGGGCTAAGGTTTATGTTAGTATTTTGAATGTGATATGAACTTAAATGAAAAGAAAAACACACAAAGACATTTTGTGTAGTTTTTATCTTTTTATAATTAAACTATTTCAAATGTCAGATAATGATTTAACTTGTTTATTTTGTGGAGGCCCTGCCATACACATTTGTCACTGCAATTATGAAGTATAGAATTTCACATTCAATATTTAGCTTGATTTGCTTCCAAGTTACAACTGACACAATTTTGATGGAGTATATTTAGCGATCACATCAAATAATGTTAGTTTGCCTCAAGAAGTTCTGCATGTTTATTATCAGTAGAAAATCTTGTTTTGGATTTTATGCAAATGCTATCAGATCTATATTACAAGCTTTTGGTCTGATTTGATTGTTTTCCCATGCTTTTCCATAGTACTTTACCTCTGATGAGGTATAAGTAATATCCCATTTCACCAAAAAAATGAAATGAATATTTGTGCCCTTGCAAGTTCATGTATCTAATTACTCATATATTAGCTTATGTTCTTATTTGGTCATCAAACATCATCGGTACATGTGCTGAATACTTCAACTTCAGTAATGGTGGCTGCAACTTATGATTTATTTTCGGCACATCCATGCACTTAAATTTCATGATGAAATTATGGCAAACTGTAATCAAACACAAAATTAATTTGATATAGAAACTTAAAAAGTTTTCTGGGTACATGATTTTTTCCCAGAGCTTGTGTGGGTACATGTGTTTTTTTTCAGAGCCCATGTGCACTAGCATAGCTGGGAAAGGTTAAAATGATTTCACAAAATCCATTTGCACAACGGCATAGAGTGGTCCACACACATGCCGAGTGTTCTTCTGAATGCTTTCCCTTGATTGCGTGGACTTGGGGGCTGAGGAAGCGTGTCCCCGTGTTGTAGCGGACATGGAGTATGCATTGATGGTGGACTAGTGTGGGTCATCACATTACCGGGGTGAAAGACAGGTGCTCCTACCGTTCAATGTACCACACTACCACACTATTTTTACCTCAGATGGAGTACTGGAGTTTGTGTTAAATGGGAGGAACATAATCGATTTACACGTATGGTTGATGGAAGTCAATGTGGTTTTGTTTTAATAAGACATTTTCCAAAGTTTTGATGTTAAGTCAAAAGTGTGCATATTAAGAATACCCATGGCATGAGAAGCGTCAGAAAAAATTGTTATGTTACATTATGATATTCTGTGTGTATTTTGGTGTATCTGCCAAACCTCTAAGTTTGATTAATTTTAAAGCTTAACTGTAATAGATTAGAAAAGTGCACAAATACTTCCCACACTAACATGTTAATTGCTGCTCAGTGGCACATGGATACCAGAATTGCTGTGCATATTTTTGTAACAACTTAAATAATTCTGTTAGTACAGATGTGTGTCCATGTTTTATGGAAAGGGATGTAGTTCCTACCGTGCCATGTTAGTGTTTCGTATGGCTGAAAGGAGTGGAATGTTACATACCACAGGGATCAAGGTCTTGTATCAATGTAATGGTCATGGTGTGAATGTCGTCAAGGGGAGTGTTGTGTTGACCAGGGGTTATCAAGGGTTCACCTGTGAAGAAGGTATGTGAAAGATTCTACAGAGATTCTTAGTACTAAATTTTGATTACCCAATTACTGGCAGTTTTGTGTTCAGGCTTCTTAATACACTTTGTTTTGCCACACTTAAATCTTTATTTCCCTTTTTCCCCAAGTACATAGTAGAGAACATGTCTTTAGAAACATAACCTAAAATGTGGATTCACTGGCTTATTAAGCTGTAACTTATCAGGTTGCTGTATGATCTAGCTATGGATACTATACTCCATTTCCCTACCTCCATGCAGTGACGTCAGCGCGAGATTTGATGGTCGCACCAGAAAGCGACCGCGATTTTACACATTCGCACAAAGACAGCATATCTTGATGTGTGCATAAAAGCTACGTCAAGGTTATGACATCACTGCACGGAGGTAGAGAAATGGACTATAGCCTTGTAATGAGAGTATTCACTGATGTCGCACTTGGCATTAAAGAAGAAAGTAAGGGTTCCTATGTTTGGAGACCACCACTTTTGTGATCCTACTTTTTGGACTCAAGTTTCCCGACTCCAGTTTGAGTTGAACCTGCCTCTGGTCAGAGAAGCAGGGTCAGAAAAGTGGCATCTTAAAACGTGGTAACCCAGAATACAACTTCTCTTTAATTTTTGCCTTTGGCTAATTAACAAGTATTAACATGGTGTGATTAAATGTGTATGAAATATGCAATGAAAATATTAAGAACCAGCTGCACTGGATAGATAAGAATGCTATATTAACCAAGTTGAATAGTTGAAATTGCATTGATATTGCCAAGTGATATAGAAATAACATCAGATAATTCTTGACTGACTTGTAATGCACTTTTAGCATTATTAGACTAGTAGAAATATCACATGTATTTGTCTCCCCTCCCTGTTGTACCAACAGTCGACTGTTCTGATCCCACCTGCTCCGGAAATGGGATATGCCAGCGTGCTCAATGTTACTGCAACCCAGGATATACTGGCTCTACATGCAACAGACGGGTACCCCCAGATCCCATTCAGCCAAGACCTACAACCCCGTCCAGCGGTGTCACACACCCAGCGACTGAAGGTAGCTCACTGACAACAACAGCAGACCCCGGGAGTGTTACCCCTGTATGGGGTAAGGTGCCTGGATGTAGCATGGACTGCTCACTGCATGGTGTATTTGATCCCAGCAGGGCCATATGCATGTGTGATTATGGCTGGACTGGGAAAGCCTGTGAACAAGGTACTACTAAAACAACTTAATACACACTACAAACTGCTAAATTCTTCACCCTCTTTTGAACAGTTCATATAGGTATCAGAATGCAAAATAATGCCCATTCACTCATAAATAGTACCCTCATACCATCTGGTTAATTTTGCAATCACTGTACAGGTATGTATTAATAATTGAACTGTGCCCTGAAGATGGCGATTGTAGGAGGTTGTAGTGATAGGCATAGCCAGAGGGGAGGGGATTGCAAACTCTTTTTTGACAAATCGGGTGCTACGGAAATGAACTGAATAACTTTTAGTTTGATGTGCACAATACTTCATTTCTTATTACATGTGCTATCTCAAGCAGATATTTACCCCAAATTTCACATTCATTCAAATTTATTCATCCTGTAACATTCACATTCAAATCAATACAAAATAAACATTTGTAATCAACTTGGCAAAACCTTCCATATATACTGTGTTCAAACTGTTCAATTTTGGCACCACCAAACTGTACAAAAGATCAGAGACTTTTACGTAGCTAAACTCAATCTGTTAAATGTTAAAAACTTGGCATCATTGATACAAACATAGTAGAGAGAATTGTGGCCAAATTTTGTTATTGCTGACTTCTAAAAGGGCAGAATGGTTAGTACTTGGATCTGAATGTGGGGATATTTTCATAAGTCCCTAGGCCTCCTTCATTAAGGTGGAACATGTGGAGCATGACTTATGTTTTTTTTAATATATATAAATTTCATGGTAAATTTGCAGGTTTAGCCATTCTGATCAAGAATTCCCCCCCCCAAAAAAATGTTAGAATTATAAGGTGTTGAAAAAATCTATCTGTGAGAGCTTGCCCATGTATCATAGTGGTTATTAATTTCTGGCTATGTCATTGTTGACTAACACATCATGCGCTCATGTTACTAACTACTAACCCTAAGAACCGGCAAAATGGTTCACTATTAGAGACACTCAAACTTGCAAAGATCGATTCATTAATTTCATATCAGCTTTCAGTTTCTCTTTGATTATTTTGTTTTCTTTTTTGGTGCGAAACAATCATGCGTAATTGTCTTCCAAATTTGAGTTGATTTTTTTATAAAGTATTGCTCATGAGTTAAAATAAGTACAAACCCTGTTTTGCCATGGTATACAGAAACTGTTGTAAATATCTATATATTTATAGGATTTAACCACAGGAAGACCGTAGCATCTACGGAAATATAAAATCTCACCTCAAGAGAATTGCAGGGGCTTCGCTGGAAGTATTTGGAAATGTAAAATCATGTGGTCTTAAAAAAAGGAAGGCAGTGGATTATTGTATGGTTTCTTGTTAGTGTTGGTGGATTTGTGACTCTCTCTAAAGGTGAGACAAAGTGTAGTAGGATCATGTGATGGACCAAGGTGGTTGACTCTCAACAAATCTGTGTCTTAATGTGTGTCTTAATAGAGGATGCAGCTTATTTTAAAGGAGAAATGTGCAGCTCTTCACCTTTAGTAGACTAATAGGTCAACAAAAGATTAATAGTCATGGTAAAGATTGACTCGCCTTAAGAACAGAAATGGGATCATTAGAATTCATATCCTTAAGAGACTCCTAGGCATAGAGGCTATAATGTTTTTGTGAATTGATGATGACTTACAACATTAAGAAGACCACAGTTGATGCTAACAATTGCTTTGCTCTTCAGCTACAGTCCTGGGAGAGGGGTACAGGGATATGCCACTAATATCCATGGGTATTTTATTCAGCTTTCTGGTGTATGAATGACACTCCTGACACATGCCAATTTTTGGTATGAAGATATGTCATTTTTTGCCCAAATATTCTAAAATTTGTTTGAAAATTAAGCCAATTTCCTCAATACACTGCACAATCTGGAGCAAAAATTCTCATCAGACCACATCCACAGTGTCATTGATGTACAATTAAAAAAGACATAAAATTGGCACAGTAAAAGTTAAAATGAATTAGGACAGTGAAATCTACCCCTAAGGTACATAGAATATGTCTGGATAGCTTGGCTTAAAGCATCACTGCATATTACTTCTAAAGCTTGGAGACATGAAGCAAACAACCATGTTAATTGTTTAATACAGCATAGTGATGGGTTCGTGATAATAGGTTACATGTTATACAAGCCAAGCAGAATGCTAACTACACTGACAACAACCATGACTGCTATTAATACAAACTTCCATAGTGGCATGATAAAATTGAACTTGAATTTTTAGTAATATTGCCAAGGACTTAAGACTATTTATAACTGGTATTTAAGCTTGATGCCTTAGAATAGGACAAAGTATGAAATGAATTGGTAAGGAATTAATTGAGCATGAATAATCTGCATTGTATGGCCATGGCATTGATAACCTTGACATGCTAATTGAATGGACAAGAAAATACTATGTAACATATCAACAGAATGTATTTAAGTTGATTGTTGGCAATCTCTACAATGCATTCCAATTTCATTGTTAAACTCATATACTAAATACATTGCTGAAAGTAACATTTAAAGCATTTCTTAAAATTAGTTAATCTGCAGTCATTTCATTTTGATGTTCTTCATTGTTTAATCATCAGTGGCATAAATGCAAAGGGTGTGGGGGATGTCCCCACCTTTATCAGCCTGGAGAAAAGTGGTTCTTCTGGAGAAAAACATCTATTTGGGTGATTGTCACTTGTCCATACGAGAAACATTTAGGTGATGGAGAGTGTATAGTTTTACTATACATCATACACGTATGAAAACCACGTAATATGCATCCAAGAGATCACTTTCACTTAAGTGTCAGTGACAAAATTTGGGTCAACTGGCAAGAGAAGCGAACCAGAAGAAATTGGCAAAGATCCACATTTGCAGTCCCATATGCCACTATTTAGGGAAATCAAAAGTGCCTGGCCTCCCACACCTTAAATCCTGCACGTGCCACTGTCATTAATTACTCTTATAATCCAGCCAAACAACTCATTTTCAAAGCCATTTAATTCATACATCATCATTTAATAAAAATTTCATCTGATAGGAGCATTTTTCAGACATTTTAGCATAAATATCACTCATTTCATATTAAAAACATGCATGCTGACCAAAGAGCAGATCATACAGATAGAAATAGGTTGTGTTATTTTGAAGACCTTAGACCTGAGGTTTTTGATTTCCCACATGCAAATATGCTATTCTGTTTCCGTTTTAGTGAACAAAATGTTTTTTACAAATACATCTTAGCCTCAGCCAATCTTAAATTACCTGTTCAGGAGACTTGATTTCAGATTGGATGTACCTACATGGAACACTGTTTTCAAGATGTATGAGATAATGGTTTGAAGCTTTGTGGATCCCTGTGGGTTCAACAGTCTGAAATTGAAAACACATCAGTACTGTGTAACAAATCTATTACAGGCCAGTAATATGTATATCACGATGCACACCGGGAACAAAAAACCTAGTATCACAGGTTTAATTGCGACACATTTATAAGCTGTGCAAGCTCACAGGCACTGCTGAGTGATAAGTAATGACCAAGATAAGTCAACATGTGTCATGAAAACTGGGTTGGCAACCTGTTCTCATGTTTACAGTGGCTGTATATTTAGAGTCTATGTATTTACTCAGGTTTAGTGGATTGAAGTGAGAACATTGAATTTCACCACTGGGTGAATGAATCCCTCGTAGCAAATTTGATACCGCACAACAAACAGCTTCATCTGAGTTTATAAATGTAAAGTGCTTGATACCATGTTAGGTAAGAACTTATACTTGTGGGGACTATTATTTATGAAAAATGTGTTCTAGATTGTCAACATTATACAGTTAGAGTGGCTGATTACTTTCAGCAGTTTGAGTCTTGTGTAAGTCACAACACCAACTTCTTGTAGGGATTTTCCTTGTAAAGGAATAGAAGCAGGGTAGTGAACGTACTTACTGAAGGTAAGGTATTTTAGTTTTGATACTTGATATAGAATGTGTGGCTAATTATATTCTACCCATCTCAATTTCAGAATCTTTGGAGTGCACAGGAGATGTTGACTGTGGTGAGCATGCCACCTGTGAGTTTGGACTGTGTCAGTGTGACTTGAACTGGACAGGAACAGATTGCTCAGAACCCATATGTGATCTACCATGCTCATTCCATGGACAGTGTGTCAATAGCTCATGTATCTGTGAGGCAGGTTGGAATGGAAGGCTGTGTGGCCTAGGTGAGTGGAGTTTTAATTTATGCCAAACACGGGCAGATATTGACCAGATGGATTATTTGCAGCTCAGCAGTTACTAATTGTCTCATAAAATACTGACTCATAGTGTGAAAGGTACTGTAAAGATCATCAAAACATGTGAGGTGTTTAAGACAATGATAATAAGCATTAAGGAGAAAACTGTAATGAGAATGCCAGATGAATGTTAAATTAAGTATGAATCATTTTTCTTGCAACTGCATGCTAATAGTGCAATTGACATCTAATATCATACACGAAGTAATTAGTATTTGATACATGTAGATTGAATATCAATTAGGACTAAACACAGTTCATTATTAGAAGGTCATGAGGTCAGACTTGTGTAGAAACTATAGAATTATCTCACAGATGTGTTTTCAATGTTTTCTGTTTCAGAGGGTTGTCCCTTGGATTGCAGTGGCAATGGTGAATGTCAGCTTGTGGAGAAGATCTGGAAATGTGTCTGTAATAATGGTTACCAAGGAAATGACTGTTCTCTTCCTATGGAATCAAGGTGCTCAGATGCACGTGACAATGATGGAGGTAACTAAACCTGTCTTTAAAAATAGGAAAACAATATTTTGTCAGTTTTAATATGCTTCTTAAGTTTACCTCCAACAGCAATTTAAGATCTAACAGCTATTGGAATAGGCAAACAGACAGTAATTATAATCCTGATAGCAGATTATAATGTAAACCTTGTGTCGTCATTGTTGTTTGTGCTTCCAGATGACTTAATAGATTGCCAGGATCCTGACTGCTGTGTCAACAACCACTGCATGTCCGCCTCCCTCTGTCAGACAGTGCCTGATCCAAGGGAGTTACTTTTACACCTGCAAGAAGATGCCAAACCTGTGACGCTGTCATTCTATGATAGTGTGAAATTCCTTATGGGTGCTGACAGGGTGCAGAAAGGGAGTTCTTTGGGTGCTATTGATGAGAGGTATGTTAAGTGTTGAACTTAATGAACCTAGTGAAATAGCCTCATTATTATTTCTTAGAGGGTAGTACATAAGCTGAAATGTTTTACAGGGTGTCTAAAAAGATACATGAAGAAGAAAAAAATCTCACTTAACTACGGATTTACATTTTAATAATTTTCTTGGGAATTAATGATAAGGCTTTCATCTACTTTTCTGATGATTTTAAACCAGGTTACTTCAATGTATGGTCAAAAGTATAAATAAGTCACAGTAGAGAGTTTTTAGGTTTTATATTGAGTGTTCTCAATTTTCTGCTTTGTGTGTGAATATGAATATTGCATATTTCAGCCACAATTTATTCCCTCCAAATAATATTGTACCAGTTAATTTGTTATTCATTACTAAAACCCTAGTCATCTCAAAAACACCGGCTAATTACTTTGAAGAGGCAATTGAGTCACACTGGAAAGGGAAGTAAACAACACTTGTTGAAATTGTTGGCAGCTGTCCAAGATTGTGTGCTAAGCTATATTACCAACTGGAGTACCAGTAGGGACTGTGTATTGAACAAGTTATAAAGTGAAAACAGTCATTTCCAGTCCTTCCAATCAAATTTAAATCTTCATGTCCCTTTTTTTGGTCATCCTGTATTACTAAAATATGAAACTAAGAATTAATCAATAATGTAGCCAAATGCATGTGAAAGTATTTATTTCTTTTACCATAATGTGTATTTGTCACTTTTTTCAGTTGGTCATCTGTATTGCATGGGAAAGTATTGACTCTTGATGGAACTCCATTACCAGGAGTGATGGTGAGGATCAGTAACAGACCAGAATATGGCTACACTACTACAAGACCTGATGGCATGTATGTATCTCTCTTACCAACAGCATTACAATACAGAGAATAGGGGCAATTGCTTCTGATGGAAACAGCTTGCACTCTGCTTTAGTATTACTGACTGATCACAAATAACTTAAAGGTGCTTGTTCCGATTTATGTGTATTGTGTTCTCTACTTGATATGAGAGCCTGGCACTTGCACATACACCCCATCAAGTACCGTGGGAAACAAACTTGCGGTTTTGATGGTAGATGCAATCATGCATGTTGCAAAGCCCTATTCAATACTGTGCTAATATTGATGGTTAACCACTAAAACGGCGGTTTTTTGTTTATATCTTGGGAATGAAATGGATTTGAGGGCTCAAATTTCAGGCCGACAATGAGAAAAATACAGCCTTTCGTCTGATATCAAAATCGATACTACTTCCGGGTAAATCAGGGGGGTCCCAAAGACGATCGGAACACGCACCTTTAATACATTTCCATTACTCTTCTTAGAAAGTGCTTGTGTATATGGAAAAAACATGTCACTTAAGAATTCAAAAAGTCTGATGGTCCATAATAAATAGTGAAGAAATGATGTTTTGTAATGTGGCTGTAGTTATTATGAACATGCAGTATGAGTTTTTAAACATTTGGCTATTTTTGAAATTTGAAGTAGTTAATTTTATATGGTTAAGCTTTTTAAACATAATTAGGAAGTTTCCCAATGCCATCAATCCCAAGCTCTTCATATAAATTGATAATATATTAGAGTGTCAAGAAATTCTCTTGAATTTTAATTTGATAATCACTCTGTATTTGTGCTCTTACCACAGGTTTGACATGATAGTTGAAGGTCGAGGATCGCTCCAGCTTCTCTTTGATAGAGAGCCATTTTTCCGTTCCACCAGAGCTGTCTATGTCCACCGAAATCAGCTAATCACTGTTGATGATGTAACCATGATCACTGCCACCGGGGATTATGTTGAACACAGAGAGATTGTGGAGTGTACTGGGGATGAATTCCCTGTGCCTGCCATCAATGTGCTGCCCTCTGTTGGTGGAGAAGGGACAACATGTGAGAAGACTGGCATTATTGTAGATGAACAGGTAGGTGAATGGAAGAAATTAACATAATTAATGGATTTTAGTTAAATATGAGAATATTTACGTATGGTAACTGCTTGTTTCTTGGATAAGGTGGTATATGGCAGGTGTGTCTGTAGCTGGTTCCTCCATTTTCTGTTTATTTAAAACACTAGATGTCAAAATGTGATGTCTCTTAATACTCAATAGCCAAAATAATGAATATAATAACATGAATATGAGCCCTTAAATGTGATTAGATGATGCATGACATAAGATCAGATTTCATCATATTACATTGCATGTAATTAAATTTCATTTCCTCTGATATAAAAAGAGAACTCCAGTTAGGCGACATTAAATTTCAAAGCTGTGAAACACATTAAAATGGATTAACAAATTGGTGCATGTGGTGCTAGATCTTTTAATCAATTTTGTTTAATATACTGTATTGCATTCCACAGAGTGTCCATGAACAGATCCCTATCCCAGGAACCACCCTCACCCTAGACTATTTAAGCCACCTGTCCATAGGACGCCCAGCCAGGGCCGTCTTACAACTAGTAGAGCCAGCCGTACCCCTCAAGCTAGAGATGGTTCATGTGCGTATCACCCTAGAAGGTAGGGTGTATGAAGACCTAGTCTTGCCTGAGAGGAATCTAAAGTATTCGTTTGTCTGGGACAAGGAGAATGCCTATGGCCAGCCTGTGTATGGAAGGACTGAAGCTATAGGTAGGTGAAACTAGGGCTTGGGGCCTGCCAGCTCAATTGAGTGATTAATTGGTTGATTGCACTTTGTTTGCTTAATTGTCACTCTTTTCATTCACAACATTTGGATGTGTTTTACAGGCTCATTTCATGACCCTTGATATTATTTCTGCAACTTAGCCCCCAAAAGGGTCCATTTTTGAGGGGTGATACAACAATATATTTCACAAGATATAACAATATTGCACTAAAAAGACAAGTGTAATATTCTTTTATGACCCCCCAAAAACCCAATGTCATTGTTATATCATTTTAAGGTGACTTGACTAGCTTCAAAATGTACAAATGCAATATAATTAGGGAAGTACAGTACCCTAGTCTATTAATTTATTTGTGGGTTCACTTCAGACTTAAGCTTTAAAGTATTGTGACTATTATTTTTGCTTGGATACTATCAAAAGCAGTTCTGCACTTTTCAGTACTATTATTATGGGTGGTCTCACCTTCTTCATTATGTTGGATTCCTTCATGTTCATCATCATGTAAACTAGTAAACTGTGGTGTTGTCATCTGCATAGATGTCATTTCTGATGTTTATGTCTTGCATACAAATTGCTCTCTCAGCTGTTGGAGCACCAGGGCAGCTAGCCTGATCAGTATTAAAATAAACTCACTGACATGTGTAGATGTTATAAAGGATCACACAGATTACCAGTTCTAATTAGCCACTATAAACTGTAACAAGTTCACAGTATCAATGTGTACTGTTCAACAATACCATGCTATATGAATAAGTTTTAGCTTCTTTACTTCAGCTTTGTCCACTTCTGAAACCTAACTTTCTTAACCTGATAACATTTTTAAAAGTTTCTGTTGGCTATGAATACCAGGACTGTGCTACGATAGTGTGGTCCAAACGTCCCATCACAATTGAAGGTCACAAATGGAGCAATACTGCACTGGGTGGCTGGCAACTGCCCATTCATCATAGCTACAATTACAACAAAGGTATGGAATTAAGAATTCTACAACCACACTTTACCCAATCACTCTTGCAATGAAATTTTAAAAAAAAAGATAGGTTTGTGGTATAGAAGTCCCAAAGATATCTAAATTCTGTCATTGGCTTTTTAATAAAGTATTTATTTCTTGAAAAAAAAGTTTTTTCTATAACTTGAAATAGAAACACTTAAAAAGTTAACAAGATAGTTTTCTTATTTTGGTTCCATTTCATATAACACCTTATTTAAAGGGGCATTTCGTGATCCACAGCCTCATCCCCCGACTTACCTAAGAGATGTTGAGATTTTTATATCATCTGAACCGTTAGCCTTAGTAATCCATGTGTGCCCAATCTTACGTGCAAATTCGGTCGCATCTGTAAGAAATTCGCAATTTTGTATTTTCTGTCCGTAAACGGACAGAAATTACAGCACAGTAGCCTATGGGACTGTGGGAAACAAGCAATTGGTCATAACACAAAACCGCAAGATCGGGATCAGCTCAAATTTTGGGAATAAGCTTTTCTCAAGCATATCCAGTGATCAATGAATAAAACAGAAGGTGCTGAAATCACGAAATGCACCTTTAATATGAGACCTTATTTATTCAGATCCTTCCAGTATATGATAAGACTTCTTAGTATTTCTAAAAATAATCTTGCAACACACTACTAATTTCCTTGACTAGTATCTAAAGAGATCAAACTGTTTTTCAAATACAATACTTATAAAGAGAAACCAGTCTTGTAGATAATCTGCAACTAGGAGAAAAAAAAAATCTCTAAAATTTGGTCCAAAATGCTAACAGTGACTCTAAAGTAGTCAATACAATCCTCCTGTGATGAACACCTTACTTCTTGGTACTACTCAAAAATGAAATGTCTCTATAAATGTCTTACCATTCACATTGACAGGCATCATTCACCTGGGTACAGGCCAAAGCATTTACTTCAGTGATCAAGCCCCAACCATAACATCTGTGATGGGTGACGGTGAACGACGAGATGAAGAATGTGACCAGTGTGAAGGTCCTGCAGAGAATAACCGCATGTTTGCTCCAACTGCTTTTAAGCTGACACTCCAGATGGTAGTCTGTATGTCGGAGACTACAATTTTATTAGAAAAATTGGACCTGATGGAAATGCTACTAATATTTTGAGACTTAGGTAAGTTTGTTTGATAATCAGATTTTGTTAAAATTGTACACAAATTTGTTAAGATTACATAGACTACATGGTTATAGAAGAGTGTTGTGCACTTTTGAAACTGTGAGTTTTGAAAACTTTATAGAAAAAGATGATGCAATTATTTACTATGAAGGAAATGTATTGCTAGGTTAAGCGTCAAATTTATAGAGTCTACATGGCCAGGTTCAAAGATGGAACTTGTAATTTGAAGAAGTCCAACATTTCTATTAATCCTTCTGTTATCATTGTTTTAAAGAAAGCAACAAACACATTCACACACATTCTTGTATTATATGCAGGTAACCAATTAATAGGATTATTTAATAGATTAATGTAGCATGTACCTGTAGAGTAAGACCCAAAAAATGCCTCACATAGGGTTGAACTTTTAATTCAAAATGTAGTAGTAAAGTAAGGGTGTATCCAGAAACCTCCAGATCTGGATGGGCTAAGGGCAAACCCATCTTCATCAACCCTATGGATACATTTCTGTCACACCTGACTGACTGTGTGGTTGGCTCTGTATATGGTATGACAGGGGACTGACTTGATTATGTAGTATTCCAAAGTTATTTACTCACAGTACTGATGTATTGCAAATCACTTCAATTGTCTTGATAGGTAACATGCATGTTTTATCTCAAGAATTGGATTGTTGAAGTTATAACAGCAGTATAAATCAATGTAACCTGAAGTTCTACATGCTAAACCATATTTTGTGTTGTGATATAATGGCCTTATATTCAAGCCTAATTTGTTGTTATTTTACAGTTACAACCCTAATTACAAGTACTACCTAGCAGCCAGCCCACTAGATGGTTCAGTGTACCTATCAGATGGTCAGACCAGACAGATCTATCGTCTGCATTCCTTGACTGGTATGGCTGACATGACAGATAACCTGTTAGTAGTAGCTGTCTCAGGGGAGCCATGTCTACCATCAGATGAATATAGGTGTGGAGATGGGGGACCTGCTGAAAAGGCCAAACTCATGGACCCTAGAGGTAAGCAGTGAACTCTTTCGGAAGGAGCACTTATTGATGCTAATACAAGTTAACTTATGTAAATTCAAGCATCTAACAGATCCCTTAATTCAATAATGGTACAATCTGGTACTTGACTGTGTATGGGAATAGTTTTTGGTCCAAGGTATTTTGTAGATAGAATTCAAACTGCATTTTACAATTAACAATTTAACTACCTGTGAGCTCAATTGGTTAGAGTACTGTGCTTGTAATAAGTAATAAAGAGGTTGTCAGTTTGAATCTGGCCCTAGCACACTTTTTTCAACACTTAGGTGTGTTGGCAATTTCAGGGAAGGTAATAATAATGCATCTGTATCTATTTGAGATGTAAGTATTAAAATGTCAAAGCATATCATAGTACAAAAGAGATGTGATGAGAGTATCAATCATTGTGTGACTATGATTGTTGTAGTCTATTAAAATGAAGGCCATTTTGTATTGAGGTTGAAAATGTTGCAATTGTTAATAAAGGAGGTCTTTCACTTTGTTTTCTTCCACTAGGCATTACTGTGAGCAAAGATGGCACTATATATTTTGTAGATGGCACGGTGATACGCCAAGTGAGTAGAGATGGCACCATCAGTACTTTCCTGGGTAACCCAAATGTAATTGGTCCTGCTAGAATACCACGGTGCCTCACCACAATGTCTCTAGACAAGGTAAAGCATTACAAATTTGACACTAAGCATTACTAACTTAGAGCTATCATCTTAAAAAAGGGGTTTTAGATCCAGCTAGAGCATTTTTTAGAAATGAAACGTATAATTTTGGTGACTTCTGCAAGAAGGCCCTAGGGATTGCTTTGGTAGTGGATGTCTCTGTGTATCCGTCTGTTTATCTGTGTTCAAAATCTTAAACCTAAACATAATTGCATGTGGTATGCACATATGGCGATCAATTTTCATACACATTGATACAGTGGTCGTGTTGGTGACCCTCATGTGACCTTGTGACCTCGGTGACCTTTGTCCTCCATTCTTAAAGCCGGAGGGCGAATTAATTCATGCATTCAGTGAATGCTGTATTTTTTTACTTTATATTTTATTGTAAGGTCAAATTAAGACAAAATATAGCCAACAGCAACCATGATACTAACCATAGAATGTCACATTATATATCAATATGTCAGTCAGTGAATGTATATCATAAAGTGACAAATGTACCATTGTAGGCATAGTGGTAAGTGCCTATACTAGGTAGATATACACTAATTCACACTAATGTTTGTTCATTCTTTTCTTTCCCTGTTTATATCTCAGGTTAACTTACAATGGCCAACAGAGATCACTATCAATCCAATTGATGATTCCATTCATGTCTTGGATGAGAAGCTTGTCCTCAAACTCACTCATGATGGCCAAGCATCCATTGTAGCTGGTATGTCCTACAATTGCCCTGTTGCCCCTGACACAGAGCCCAGTGACTTTAATGGCACAAGCCGACTTGGACATAGAATGGCCAATCAGGAATTGCTAGATTCCCCTAGTGCAATCACATTCAACTATGGGAGATCTTTACATCGCAGAGACAGACTATCAACACATACACAGAGTACGGAGAGTCACTCCAGACGGTGTCATCACATGGTTTGCTGGGTCGGACTCTGATTGCTCCTGCTTCTTACCGAGATGTGGGGTGTTTTGGAGGTGATGGATTTCCAGCTTTAGGTGCCAAGCTACAAGTGCCCATTGCCTTAGCTACATCTCCCCATGGTGATCTATACATAGCAGATCAGGGTAACAGGCGTGTGCGTAAAGTGTCCCCCAATATTCCAGAAGTAAAAGGAGGCCGATATGAGATCACAGCACCAGATAGAGAGCAAAACTTAGTATTTGACATCAGGGGTCAGCATATGTTTACCTATGATGCATTGACAGAACTCAATGTTTTCACATTCAATTACACTGCTGGAGGTAGACTTGAGTATGTCAGGGACGGCTCTGGTAACATGTTCACCATTGAGAGAAACCGTTTTGGGATCCCTTTCAAAATGACTTCTTCCAATGTGGAGGTTTTGAGACTTTTCACTGATGTGAATGGCTTCCTGACAGAAGTGGCTGGTAATAATGGTAACTTGATTATTCAACTTGGTTACCATGGTGGAACAGGATTGCTAGCAACAAGACATGATGGTGGGGTGCTGAGGAGTGTGTTTGAGTAAGTTAACAATTGACAAGTTTAAATGAATATTTATCTCAACAGTAACAATTAGTACAATTAAATTAATTAGTTCAAGTCTTCTATTAATTGAAACTTTTCAGCTTTTGTATCTTATTGTAGTAAGTACTATTTTATGTTATATAATGCATTGGAAAAGTCTTGAAGTACGGTAATCTTGTATATGAGCACTTTTTTTAGAAATTTCCTTCCCCCAACTCATTTAACCCTCGCCACAAAGTCTACCACATTTCTTACAGTATCTCAAATTGGCTCATTGCATGATATAACCACTCAAAATAGATCTTCAATATTATATGTATGCAGCTTTTAGCTTTTGTCACAATGTTTTTGATTGGCTAATGAATAACCAATCAAATTGGTTGGTATATAATACAGAATAGTAGAAACACCTTGAGAGAAGAGAGCTTCAAAACAAGGCAAGGATTGTTAGAAGCTGTATTGACACAAATGTGGTATAGTGTAATTTCATAATTTAAAATTAGGAAGCTAATTTAAATGAAATAATTTAATTAAACTTTCAAATTATTCTTTTTTGTGTGTTTTTTAGATATAACCAGTTTGGTCAATTGAGGACTGCAAAATGGCCCACAGGTCATGTAACTAAATTGGGGACTAACATCAATGTGACCCATGCTGCTGTGACTCTGAGCAGGACTGGATTAGTGGATGTTGTGACAACTAAGACACACACTGCCTGGGCCTTGACACAAATCAACAGACAAGGTACGATACACAGTTAAGGAAATCATGCATTTTTAGAATTGATGATCCCAATTAAATAAAAAAGTTTTAAATACCTATTGGTTTGTTAAGCTGTAGTGGGGAAAAGGATGTGGTAATAATGTGGATATTAATATTCCTTGATAATGTGACATATCTTAGACTTTCTAAATGTGAGCGATCATTTATAATCCAATTGTAATCCTATCATCTTCACTGGGCATCTTCAATCCTAACTCTAAACCCATTTTTTCTTTACTATTAACTTTAAGAGTTATATTTTCCCAGTACAAGATGTTACTGACTGCTATGTGCTAGTGCATATGGAAATAACAGTTGTAAAAAGCAGTTTAAGAGCCATTAATAATGACATGCGGTATTCAACACAAAAAGAAATAAGCAACCTACAAAATATTAGTACATTTGTCTTTAAATTGGTATTGACAGGATCAACTTTGATCTTTTAGAGCAACAATACACAATTCATCTATTGACTGTACTGTTAATTGTGCATACATATGACAGGCCTACAAAATAATGGATACTATGGAAAGCCTTTCCTGGGACATTACTCTCTGAGAGGCGTTTGCTTTTTATGAAAAAACACAAGAAATGAGGGAAATTTTGATACATTTTTAAAAAATTGCCTTATGTACCCAGGAAATAGCCTTTTTTTTGACAGACCTGCATATTGAATTGAGTACTGAATACTTCAAATTATGGTTTTTTGCTGCACAGAAGGAGAAATATTCAACTGTTACACCTACATGATGGCTTTTCCTCCATGTCCTATGCCAATGGTTTGATGGCTGAGATCGAGACCCGAGATCATCCGCTCTGTGGGAAGATGTCCAGGTTGTAATAGCCAACGCAAGGTCCTGCTTCCAGAGGAGTTGGTGAATCGGCTGGAGTGGCGCTTCTATGCCAGACGAGGGGGACGAAACAAGGAGAGAGATTCTATTGTAGGTCGCAAGCTAAGGGTAAGACCACGGTCTATACCTCTTACCCCGAGCTGATTTCATTGTCCGCTCTTAGTGTGCATGCTACTTTTGCATGTACACTCAGATTTCAGAAGAAAACGGTCCTGCTTTTTTTACCCACTGTCCCTTTGTCACCGATTTGATATTAAAAAGAAAAATATGACCATCTTATGATAGCTCTTACAAATTTGGCTTTAGTAAAACAAGTCTGCTAGTAATAGTAGTATTTTAATATGATTAATTACAAGTAACCACATACTTCAGTAGTGAAATACCAACAGTGAACAAAAAGTAATGCTGTATAAGTTTAGGTTTGTGTTAACCATGCCAGCAACGCCTGTAGTCGATGGATAGTGATGAAATCTGCTTACAATTATTTTCTTTGCTTGCTTGCTTGATGTATGTTTGTTTGATTTTCTTGTTTGTTTGCTTGCTCTTGCATATGCATTGTTTACCTGCTTGCTATTGCCTGTGCTTGGGACACGTTTTAAAATCAGTAAGTGAAACCAAAAAACATAAAAAACAAAATTATAGCTATGGACAAATTATATTGAAAATTGCATGAAATTTAGTTGAAATGCCCCAATACAACTGACCAAATTTCCAAAACCACACAATTACCCTTTAAACACTAATAGGGGCTAAACACCCTTACAAAACCTGCCAAAATGTCCCCATTGATTAATAATTCAGTACCAAATTGTAATTCACTATTTCAAGGTGTTTTGTTGGATCAAAAATAAAAAATTTTAAAAAGTTCTTATTTTGTATTTTGAAAGAAGGGTATATATTTGGTATGATGTATTGAATGATTATGGTTGGAAAAGAGATCTATTCATACTTGAAAAGAAATGTGGATGTTTTCATTTTAATGCATGTTAATGGGAATGAATTCAATCTTGAGCTCTTTTATTATATGCATTTTGGATCTCAAATTATGCTGTAAGTTCTTGCTCAACGCACAACTGTTGTGTTTAAAGCACCAATTCTGATTAGGGGAAATTTTGTGTTGTGATGATCAGAGAAAAAATAAAATGTGTTGAGGTTATTGTTCATTTCAGACAAAAATGGCCAGTTGTTCTTTTAACTCTACAGTATCAATCCGAGACACAGATGGCTATAAACAAGCAAAAGTGTTTTAACCCATTATACAGGGATCCACAAATTGACTAAAACTAAATCTGTAGCAAGACATATAATCAAATATGTTGAACTGTTTTTGATAATTTTGTGCTTCTCTGTCTAAAACGTACATTTTTTTGGCAACTACAAATGGTTTTCATTTACACTAATAAAATTATTTATTAGTTTGGAACCTGATATTTTGTCAATTGTTTTTGGCCTAATTTTGCACCCAAAATAGAACAAGAATGTCAATCACATTATGACAAAATAATTTAAATCAACTCACTTTAAATAATGAACAAAGGAAAATATTTTTTTGTGGGCCGCCAGCTATAGCTGGAGGACCACTTAGCAATCTGTTGTGCGTGTGTATATATGTGGGGGTGTATGTGTGTGTCACTAAAATGTTAAGTTTTTTTTTTTAAATTGACCTCAATTGAAAAGTTGAAGTTCAATTGGAACCAAACTTGTGTCATAGGTGCACCACGGGATCCCTCATATGTTGATGAGGTCAAAGGTCATTTGCCAAGGTCAAAGGTCATGTGAGGTCAACTTGAAAAATAGGCTAACAATGTAAAATTGACCTCAATTGAAAAGTTGAAGTTAAATTGGAACCAAACTTGTGTCATAGGTACACCAAGGGATCCCTCATATATTGATGAGGTCAAAGGTCATATGCCAAGGTCAAAGGTCATATGCCAAGGTCAAAGGTCATAGAGTGGCCCACAGCTTATATTCTTTGAATATAGCGAGCGCGAAAGCCGAGAACCGCGAAATTCTAGTTTGTTTCTGAAAGCTAAAAGTTCTATCTTTCTAACAGTATGCCACTTGTTAAATTTGACAAATCGTATAATGTTATCAACAGAGTATCAATATGATTGTGCCATATCACCAAAACATGCCATTTAAGCTCTGTTAAATTATGGTTAAGTTAGCTTCTCTTATAAAAGGTTGGGCCATCATGTTGCATTTTAAATGTAACCATGAATTTCAGTTCATAATGGTGCATTATCAAGTATTCCAAAGTATTTTGTAAGATCAACCCCTGTGATGTGGCTTATATGGTAGAAAGTACAGCATCTGCATCAGTGGCAATTTTAGCCACATTTAAAGAGGAGAGTATGCATAATTTTTATAGGCTTTTCCACTTAAAATGTTATAGATTTCTGATGATTGAAAGTTAAATTTATTTTATTAGCTCTGAAAGCAGTATCTTGTGTCACTAGTGGTTCGAGAACCGCCCTGTTATCAGTCTCTTTGAGCTGGAATCCAAAATCAACTAGATGCAAGTGGAAAGGTCAAATAAGGATCATTAAGATAACTTTGTTAGTGTAATTTCACCATGCTATTAACTAGAAATCTGCTTGTTTGATTCAACTACTAGGTGAATGGTGAGAATGTGTTTACCCTGGAATACAACCGCTATACCAAGACAGAAAGACTCCAGAACACAGATGGTATCCCTGTCCTTGTAATTACCCATGACCCTAATTCAGGCTTGCCCCTAGAATGGCTTCCTATGCATGGTTTGAAGCCAACCAATGCCACTTATGACATCCATGGCAGATTGGTTCGTTGGCAGAGAGGACTATTTTTTGAGGCGTATGCCTATGACACTAAGGGTCGCATGACAGCTAGGAATCATGGCAATGGCAGTTGGAACTATCACTACACACAAGGGGATAAGGTAGTTAAACAGCTAATTCAAAGGCTTAGTAATTAACTAACTAGTAATTTACATATAACAGTTGAACTATTCTCAAAAGTATGTACGTGTCATCACAAGAGTGTGCTATTTATGAAGAGGTTGTTCATAATGTAGTAAATCCAGCCCATCAAAATTGATTTTTGTTGCTGAAACTGTATTAATTATGAGTACATTCATACTACATTTCATTCCCAGACTATAGGCTAGCTTATAGGCTAGCTTTTTATCCTAAAATCAAGCTTTTAGGATAACATTGCCAAATATCCATGATGAAGCCATTATTATCCAGGTATATACTATTATATTGTGATTAATGACTGAATGCACTTAAAAGGATGCTTCTGATAGTCATTGCTGGAAGGAAATAACCATTTGTTACAGCACTCTTTTGAAAATCAACAACTCAACGACTTGCATCTCATCATGCAAATGGTTTACTGCACTCAGTAGACGGCTATAACTGCCCCATGAAATACTTGCAGTACACAGTTTAATTCTTAATTGTCGTATTTCTGTGAATGAAATTCATACATCCAAAACACTACTGCTGTGAAATAGTTATTTGTTGTGGTGATGGGGAGCTATACTCTCTGCCAGAATTGTTCAGAGTTATTTACCGTGCGCCGAGCGTAACGTGCGTCAACACGGAAGTGAATGCCGATTGGCTTGTTTGAGTAGGTTGGCCTCCCCATTGGTCAATCATGCATGAGGCTACCCATAGTCTCCGCCCCTTTTATGCAGATACTGCAGCGCGCGCGTTGCCAACCTCTGAACAATTCTGACAGCAACTGTAGTTGTTACATTGTTATTTATAGAAACTCCATGATTATTTTGTTTCAGCCTACTACTGTTACAGTCCCAGGAGGCAGTCAGTACAGACTACTCTATGATGCAGCCGGTCACTTAGCAACTGTAACCATGCCATCCAATGTCCGCCATCTTGTTAAAACCATCTTATCACTTGGCTATACTAGAAATTGTTATTCTATTGAGACCTACAGCGCCTGGCTTGTTCAAGACTTCAGTCATTCAGGACAACCAATACAAGTGTACTACATGGGTACGGGCAGGAAGGTCAATTATCTTTACGACACCAGTGACCGTCTTTCTGACATCATCTTTGGTCAAACACTAGTCACACACAGGTACTTTGAGGAATCTGGACAAGTCGAGACAATAGAATTAATAGATGGTACCTTTAGTAATACCTTGGAATACTCTTACAATGGGCCATTGGTGGCGCAATACACAGTACGTACCCGTGGTTTTGATGGTCTGGTGTTTGCTCGATTTGATTATACTTATGATGCTACGATGAGAGTGGCTACAATAAGCGCACAATTCAATGCCACCAACATGCCAATATGGGAAGCTCAGTATGAACCATCTTCGGGCAGAATTCAAAAGATCTCCGGATTTACTGTCACATATCCCGATGTCAAAACACAGATTGTCAATGATTTGCAATTTAAGCTGGAAAAACAATACGGAGACTATGCACTTTTACAGAACATCCGTTACAGCATTCTAAATGTCGGTGTGGTTTCAATGGACCTACTATACGATATCACACAGAGAGTTGCACAACGTATAATCAGAGTGTTTGGTATAGCAGAAACCACAAGTTATACCTATGATGGTGCAGGACAATTAACTAATGTTTCTGTTGATGACAGACTTAAGTGGCATTATACTTATTCATCAAATGGTAACCTAAAAACCATACAACATGGTGGCAATCTGACTAGACTAGAGTACGATGAGCAAGACCGCATCAGAAGTGTAGGCAGTGTGGACTATCAACTAGATGCAGATGGTTTTCTTTTCCAAAAAGGAGATGAAAGCTTTGAATATAATTCCTATGGACAATTAACCCATGCCTATCAACCCCGTGTGTATGATGTACGTTATAAATTTGATGGTCTGGGCAGACCATTGTGGCGTAGAGATCACACAGGGAGACAAGTTCAGTTTTTCTATGCAGACATGACCAAACCATCCAGAGTTACCCACATATATGACCACTCAACCCACGAACTGTGGACATTAGAATATGATCTCCAAGGCTTTTTGTTCTCTATAAAACAAAACCAACGGCAGCTTTACATCACCACTGATCAATCAGGATCCCCAATTGGTGTGTTCAATGATGCTGGTGGCCTCTTAAAACTTATCCAATATGATCCTATGGGTAACGTGATATCAGACACGGACCCAGACTTTGTCTTGTACATTGGGTTCCATGGTGGTATATATGATCCTTTTACAAGACTAGTCCATATAGAGGGGCGTGATTACGATGCCTTTAGCGGAAGGTGGACATCACCCAGTGTGCAATTTTATTCTGAGATAACCAAGACTGCCAAGATTAACTTGTTCAACCTGTATACTTTCAATGGCAACAACCCAGTCAACAAGGATTTGGAAATCAATTACCTTATGGGTAAGTTTGTTTCAACCATTGTGTTCAAGTTACGTACAGATTCAATTTGAATCGTTTATTTCAAAACTTTATTGCATTTTTAAAATATTATGTAAGAAAAGCATCTTAATATTTTTGTATTGGAAGATTTTTGTTAGATCATATACATCAAATCTGTTAAATTTAGACCACTATAAGCTCTAAACATTGGCTAACAGGTTTGAATTCTCATTGTTGTTAAGCTAATATATGGTGAAAATAAATAACTATTTTGAGAACATAACCACAAATAGATACTATATTTGGTACCTACTCAAATGAATTTGCATTCTAATTACTAACACAAATTTAAAAAAAAAAGAGTAGTAAAGTAGTAAAACCAAAGTTTTAAATCCGGTTTTGTTCCCGTAAGCGGGGGTGGCCGGATTCACCTCACACTGGCAGCAACCGGCCTTACTCCTTCCTTCCACTTCACCCGATTCAATGCATCCTCCATCCTCAACCCAACCCTCCTACTCCCCTCCTCCACTTGCTTCCATGTCTTCTTTGGACGTCCCCCTCCTCCTCGAACCTCCCACCTCAAACTCAAAAGCCCTTCTTAAGGCCTGCTCGTCATCCTTCCTCAACACATGCCCATACCAACGTACACTATTCGCCTTCGCCAACCGGTCCATCTCCTCTTCCAAACCCAACATCTGCATCAAGTCCTCAGTCTTCATCCTATCCATCAACTTCACCTCGCACATCACTCTTATCATTGCTCTCTCTGTCCTCTGAATCCCCATCTCATTTTCGCTCATCAGACCCCACGTCTCGCTCCCATACAGCATCACTGATCTCACACAACTCTTATACACCATTCCTTTCATCTTCAAATGATATCTTTTCCCTTGCAACAACACCCACATTCCCTAAACTTCTCCCACCCATACCTCACTCTAGCTGTCACAGCCACCTTGCATCCACCCCCCCCACTAACGTTGTCCCCTAGGTATGTGAACTCCTTCACAGACTCCACCTCATCACACAATCTTTCCTCCTTTTCCACCATCCCTCCAGCTCTTTTCTCGCATCTTCCGCACATAAAATCTCTTGCCAAGCTTGGGGTCACTCTCTTCATCTTTGTGCATCTCCCATGGATCCATTTCCCACATTTCTAACACCACACTGAATTTGCTTTTACCATCTTCCCACACACGCCACATGGGTCTACCTTACTCACTACCACCTCCCTCTCCACCCCACTCACCAGCACTTTTGTCTTCCCAAGGTTTACCCTAAGACCCTTACTCTCAAAAACCGCCTTCCATTTCCAAAACTTCTCCCTCAGTCCATCCATTGTCTCGCACATGAAAACCAAGTCATCAGCATACAACATCTCGCTCATCAAACTTTCTTTGCACTCTCTGTGACTACATCAATCACAATTGCAAAATCAATAGCGAAAGTGCAGAACCTTGATGCACACCCACCTTCACCTCAAACTCTTCAGACAAATCAGACCCTACTCTAACTCTTGTCTTTGCTCCTTCATACAAACTCATCACTGCTCTAACCACTACTTCTGGTATCTCTCTCTTCCTCATTGCCCACTCCATCACTTTCCTCAGTACCCTATCAAATTCCTTCTCCAAGTCTACAAAACACAGATTTTTTTTAAAAAAGGGACAAAATTGTTTTGCCTACAATATCTGTAGCTTGTGAATGTTTATTCTTGGTGTTGGTAGCAAACATTACAGACAATTTAACAAAAAAAGATCAACAACATTCCATTTTTATCTGAATATTTCAGAGAAACTATTCTCCGTTTCAGTGGGTGGAAGCTGAATGCAGACTGGTTGATCCTCTCTTGAATCCTGATCTGAGGACGGTGGCAATTTAAATATGGAGACTTGCTGTACCCTAAATTGGGACATGGGATGAAAAATTTTGAAAATATGATTCTCTTCTGGAAATAGCAAAATAAATGACTTCACCAGCATCATGATTCAGATCAACCTGTCAGCATTCAGCTTTCACCCACTGAAGACAGAGAATGGTTTCAAACTGCAAAATATTTAAAAACTGTACAAAAATGTGAGTATTGTTGACATGTTGTTTGTTTGAATATTGTTTGATCCCTAACTTGCTTTTTCAATCAGTATTTAACACTAGCAAATCATTAATTCATTGGTAACTTCAAATTCATCAAGTAAGTCTATCCAATTTATTAGAAGCAACTTCTCTTCTATTTCTTCAGATATGTGGAGTTGGTTACCATTGCTAGGCTATGACATCAATGGCATGGCACCTACTGTGGGCTGCAGTGGGGAACTACTGCCTGCTGGGTTAAAGTCAAGTTACATGCATGACTGGAGAAATACATACAAACAGCATCAGGTAAGAAATCAGATTCAACATAAATTAATTGTTACAAAGTCTTAATCTATAACAATATTTAAGTAACATGCCATTGCAAGTAATAATTACAAATATTATTAAAAACAATTGTAATGGGTGCTCACAATGTCACTTTTGTATAAAGCATGTAAAAAGGGAGTGAGTGGGTAAAAAGAGACTCTACTATGCATAACAAAATGACAATAGTGGTGACAAAACAGAATAAACAAAAACAAAAAAAATAGGAAAATCAATGCTTAGGGGAGAGAAGATATGGTTGTAAAAGTGCAAAAATATGGAAGTATAGTTTTTCCTCATTAGAGGTTACACCCCTAGGAAATGCATTTGAATGTTAAGCCTATAATATTTGCACTTTGGGCCTGGGAACCAAGACTTGCCATAAAGCAGTCTAAGAGGTCAATCGATGTCATTGTGAAAATGTAAAGATATTGATAAGAAATTTTAAACAGAAATTATGTTTTAAGAAACAGTTTGTGTACCAACAGTTTGGATTATTTTACTGCCTTTGACTCTGCCTTTGAGTGACATTGACTAAATCTAAAATCATACGTGAAGGGTTTTGGATAATGAGTCTGGAATTAGAAAGAATATGTTTTTACTTAAATACTTGAACCACATGCAGAAGAGCTCCACAAAGGAAAGGTATGCTAAAACTTGACAAAATACTCAGATAAAAAATGTTGACACACTGCAATGTGTCATTGAAATGAAAATCTTTATAAGGCAAAACTTGTTATTCAAGCCTCATTAACTTTCTGTTTCTGTCATTTCTATTTTATTGATGAGCTTGCAATAAAATAGAAATGATGATAAAATAGAAATTATAAAATAGAAGTTCATGTATCTTATTGTATCATTTTTTGAAGTGGACTAAACTCTTCATGTATTTATCTTTCAGCCATCAACATCTATAGATTGCCAAGCTAGGACCAATCTACAAACCTTGTACAGCAACTTCCACACATTCCCACTACCACATCTTAGTTCAGATGTCACCACACAACAATACCAAGACACTGGTTTCACTAGGCTACCACCACCTACAGGGAGTGGAGTCTTGCCAACATTAGAGGGTGGAAAAGTTGTACCAGTGATACTTGGTGATGCAGATGATGCATCCTACAAACTCGCCGAAGTGCTCCAAGATGCAGTGGTGCTAGAAAGATTGAGGAACACTGAGAATGGCAGAGATGTGAGGTTCTTTGTGAAATTAGGTGAAGATGCAGCTGAGCAGGATTTGACTACACTTGGTATTGAATTAGATGAGTCTACGGTAGAAGTAGAACTCAGTTCTGCTGTGACGGTTGTAGGACAGAGACAACCGGGAGATGAGGCCACGCTAATGCTGCGTATCAACACAGACACTACAATATGGGATGTATACTATGGCCTCACTGTGGAAGAAGCCATGGCTATGGTGCTAGAGGATGCTAAAGAAATTGCCGTGCAGCAGGCATGGGAGAAAGAAAGGCAGGCCATTTTAGCTGGTCGACGTGGTAGTAGGAACTGGACCAATGCCCAGAGGGCAGCTATTTTAGAGAATGGTCGTGTGCCTGGATTTGCAGGAGAGTATACACTTGATCCAACAAAATTTCCAGAGATTGCATTTGATGGCAATAGCATCAGATTATGAGGTCTGCATAAAGAAGATATGCATGTATTGTAGATAGTGTTTATATGGAAGGATTTTTGTAAATGGCAGCTATTACTTACCAACACCAGTATTTACCAAATTAATCGGAAGTTTTCCAGTGGTATTACTCTCTGTGCCACCTTTTCTGGATCTATCCCACCAAAAGAAAAACATTTGCCAAGCACTATTGTATAATGGCTGCCATGTAGATTTTGTAAAAACCAAAGATAACTGAATTTATCATTTTGGTAATGATAAGTGTATCACTTTTGTTTAAAGTGGCTAATTGAGCACAAAGACAGCAAGAAAAGATTTGTCTTTGTGATATTACATTGAAGAAATGTATTATTTTCTAACATGACTTTTGTTGTTGAAAAAATGTGGTAAATTAAATGATTATGTATTTGACAAAGAACAATAACTTGTACAAAATAATGTAAATATGAATTTTATACAATAAGTATTAACCATGTTATATGTATGATCAAACTGTGTTTGATCTATAGGGTAATGTACAAACC
This sequence comes from Ophioderma brevispina, assembly GCA_023653785.1. Taxonomy (NCBI): domain Eukaryota; kingdom Metazoa; phylum Echinodermata; class Ophiuroidea; order Amphilepidida; family Ophiodermatidae; genus Ophioderma; species Ophioderma brevispina. The sequence continues at coordinate 3,664 of JAMKCH010082466.1, read as the reverse complement.
ACAGACATAATTAAGTGTTGATTTTAAGTTATTTGAAGTGGCATAGGATCATTTCTTCTAATCACTTAATCTCAACAAAATAAGATAACTAGTATCTTTGCAGTAACTGTTTATAATTGTGATTTTATAACTGATACAGTGAACTTGAATGGTAAGGTATCCTCATTGGAAGTGATTGCTATTTTTTTAAACAACTAGACTGGAATTTCATTGATGCTGTTCAAAGTAAAGAATAAATGCCAGTAAATAACTATTTTTATTTATTTGGTGTATATTTTGTTGTTCTTAGTTAGAATGAATGAAAGTGGACAACTACAATATACCAAGAAGATGTAAGACATTATTTTATTTGACTATCAGTATGTCAGATTCACTGTCTTAACTGTACTTGTTCAATAGTATTAAGACTGCCAGGCTGATATTCTCAAAGGCCGGTATTCACAAAAGCGGGTTAACTTTAACCCAGGGTTAAGGGTTAACTTTAACCCAGGGTTAAACAGGATTTACCCCATGATCATGGGTTAAATTCTGTTATTCTCTATGGGATATTTAACCCAAGGTTAAAATTAACACTGGGTTAAAGTTAACCTGCTTTTGTGAATACCGGCCATAGGGAATCCAACTTTAAACCCTAGTTTAAAGGGTTAGTCCTCCACGAGTGGACTTTTTTCCTTTCAACATAACCTGAAAGTGTGATATAACAGGTGAGAAATGTCCTCATGGATGGGCCATTCCAACCCATCATGACAAATTTTCTTGAGTATGTTAAGATAAAAAGGTCCACTCGCTGGTTTAAACTGGGTCTCCATTTGAAAATACCAGCCTATGAGGTGATCATGACTTAAATAAGTTGTATATTGTATAGTGCATAATTGTTTGATATTCAAATGCTATAGAATTTATGCAAAAACTTGTAAATGAACCCCCACAACTATGAGATGACAGCATCAACTGGAAAGCTATCTTAGTTATGCAGATGATTTTATTTAAATAATCCAGTTGTTTTAACCAAGTTCGGTTTTCGGTACAGCATATTTTGCAAAAGGCAGCCATAAATGTTTAATTTCTTTGCTAGAGTTGTCTTTTCTGGTGAAATAAACCACAAAATCAAATTTGACCTTGCATTGTTAACTTGTGTACATAAAGAAGTCAAATGTTGTTGATGTTAATCTTTGATTACATAGTATTGCAGAGCCTTGACTAATTCTTATTAAACAATGAAGTGAATTGACCCTTATGTTTGTATTTAAGTGGTTTATGGTGCATAACTAGAACCTTGTTCACGATGTCATGTCAGTAAAGATGTCTACCAATGTTTTAATATGTATTGCCAAAACTTTACCCAGATCGACTTTCATCAGAATTTGCCAGGATTTTATTGTGAAAAATTGGAACTGGCTTTTAATTGCTTTCATTTATGTATATTTTTCCTACCAGGATTTATTCTGTTCATTGCTTACTTTTCTTAATCTAATTGTTGTTCTTTCCCTAAGGCCTGTAAAACCCTCAGGCCTCTGAGCTCTGGCTGTCCCCTGTAAACACAAGGTAACTCAGTTTATAGTACAGAGACACCTGAACACTGTTGACTCAATTTATTCTTTAAAAGGTTGTTGAAATAAAAAAGTATAGATAGTATGTCTTGAAGGTCTTATTTAAGCTCAGCGTGAAACAAGTGTATAGGATCTTGTTCACACATAGGGTTGCAAAATTCCCGGGAATTTTCAGAGCGGAAATTTTCCATGGAAATTTTGGGGATTAACGTGATTGTTAAGGAAATTTTTCGGAATATTGGGGAATTTTCAAAATCTTATGAAATTGATACAAAAAAATAAGGTCCTTTTGTTCAGATTAGGATATTACTCTGAAATGCTTCAGAAGAACAAACAACATGTTTTAAACAACTGAGAAATTGAATAACCACCAACTCTTTACAAAAACATTACAATGTTTGGGTCAGTTTTTATTTTATATTCGATCACTCACTGGTCTTGTTGTAGTTTGTATTCTGTAAACCACCTATAGTGAGAACTTCAAAATCAACTTTACCCTTTACCTAAATGGTTTTGACTGCTTTCTGCAACAGGAATGAACATTTTCGGTGGAAATTCAGCCATCCAGCTAATTTCAGATTTTTTTGGAAATCCAAATTTCCACTTTTTTTTTAATTTGTAGCCCATTTTGGGTTGATTTTACATACGTATGATCAACCCAAAATGCCTCTGAACAGCTACAAAGTTGCATGTTAATTATTTTACAAGCAGACTAATTAGAAATGTTTACACTTTTAATATTTTGGAATATTCCTTGTTATTTTAGAATGTAATATCTTGGTGATGAATACAGTATCAGAACATTGAAAATTTTAAATTAACACTGAACAAAATGACATTAAATCTGTAGACAGTTTTGGCATAAAAATGGTCAAAATAGTCTTTGCCAGATTTAGAAATTACTACTTCCAGTGAGTTTAATTTCCAGTTAGAGCTTACATCGTGTAGGTACACTCTAGAATAAGTCTATTCAAAATGACTAGGTATCTTGCCTGAGTAATGAATGCCTAATGGAAACTATCAAAATTGCCAAAGTTCAAATGCAAATTCAAGGTCCCTAATACACACAAAAATGCATTAAAATATCTTCAGTATAGTCCAACAGTAAGACTTTTACAAATATTTTTGTGGTATGAATGTGGGAAGTGCATTTCCCTCAATGATTTGGCTAGATTTCTGTTGAGTGCCCCTCAATAACTTTGATCCTGATAAAAATCTGAAAACAATACAATAGTAAAACTAAAAACCTATTCTTAAAGTGCAACAAGAGAATTTCACATATCAGGTGTCCCTAAAAAATCGAAAGTACTGATTTCTGCCCCCGATGTAAAGCTTTCGATCACAAACAATATGAAAAGATGAAGCTGAGAAATCTTTCTTTGGAACAACAATTGTGAAATTTATAAGTTCGTATAGGAGCAAATACAAAATTCAGCCTGTTTTATATTGAAAATATAAGCAAATCAAAATCACCTTTTCTCTCTTAAGACATTTCAAATACAAGGTAAGAAATCTTTCGGGTCTAATCTATATGAAATTACCTATCTGACTCAATATCTGGGTGCCTCAAAATATTTTGTTGCACCTTTAATTGGCCTGTAGCAATATGTCATATTTAGCACCAAACAGTACATACTTGAAAGAAAGGCCTAGCTAAACCTGGTTTTTCATTTTCCTGGGGATGAAATATTTAAATAAGATTGTTTAATAAAACTTAAAAGATGCCAAAATTGAAAATTCCCGAAAATTCCCAATATTTCCGGCCCTTCAAAATTCCCGGAAAGTTTCCGGGAAAGTTTCCAAAATTCCCAGAAACTGTCCACCCCTTTGCAACCCTATCCCACCTTTTGTATCAAAGTGTAAATGTATGTATATTACGTTCACATAGAGCAATATAGGTTAAATTATTAACAAACCTATTGACAAACAGGCTGGGCCTGCACAGGTTATAAATTCAAGGGTGTCCATGTAAAAAAGAAATTGGTTTTATGAACCACTGGTTTCTGATAGGACTGGTCATGTTGTGGATAAAGCCAGAAATTGATTAGTGTTTTTTGTTAGATATTAATAGTGCTAATTTTCAGTTTAAATATCCTATTTTAAATGCATTGGGG